>JBBMEG010080581.1:0-11247 GCA_037832605.1 Cyclanthera cordifolia | reverse complement strand
CCTAACTAACTCTCTAACTAATTACCATAATACCCCTCATATTTATTTATAATTCTTCTAAGACCCAACCCTAACATGTTCATATCTGTGTACCGTGTCCATGCTTCATAGATTACATCCCATGAGTTTTTGTTTCCTATAAGGGCGGGGGAGATAACTATAAATTGCAGTATATTCACAATTTAAAACTCAGGTTTCATGTACTATGTAGGTAAATGCATAAATAATAATATATTGAAGATTTCAATCGTTCAATCTTGGAGTCTAATTGGCTCATGTTTGAAAGTCTCTGCTTGTTTAGATTGATATTCCCATTCTCATTTGGCTGCTTGACTATAATATTACAGAAATTATTAAGGGGATGACGAAGAGCCGTAAGAATGTTGAAGCTGTTGATATGGTTTATGCTTTTGGTTTGGAGGGTGTATTTCCACCACATGAAATTCTGTTGTCATATCTCCAGGAGTGTGATGAAACGTGGAAAAAAAGAATAAATGAAGTACGAGGTTCAAGCATGCAACTGGTATAGTTTGTTTATCTTGACCTTCTACCGTTATTCATGATAATATTTCATCATTAATTTGTTTATTTTTAGATAAGGCATTAATTTAGTCTTTCTTTGCTTTATTTTATTTATTTCTTTTTTGTATCCGCGAGTGTTCGGATCAACTTACATCGACGACTTTAATTAGAATTGGAATATCTTGAGATGGTTAAGAGTTGAGCTATATTTTTGAGATGGAGAAGAGAGAAAGGGGATAAAAATTAATGTATATGTATATATATATATTTTTTAGGCAATTTAAATGGAGTCATGTCTAAATATGTGTAGATCCGATGACCAAGAATATATTGTAAACTAAAATATGGGAGTTAAATTTAAACACTAATTGAATTTTCATGTTCATTTTTATTTTAATTATTTTTCATAATTAAGAAAGAGTTTTAAAATATTTTGAATTTGATCTTTTAATATTATATCATAAAAATAACAATAATTAACGTATCCTCAACGTATTCATGTCTTGCATTTTTAAATAATGGCGTATCTCCTTGTCTGGTCGTATCTTTTCTGTATCTCGTATCAGTGTCCGTATTTGTGCTTTTTAGTATTTAAGGTAGGTTTTGAATTTGCGTATTGTGTTAGCAGGATGTTTTGTGTGTTGAATGTAACTCTTTTCCCTTAGTTATATTGAAATTACTAACATGCTGCGTTTTGTCAGAAACGAGTGAATGAAGAGAAATTGGCTTCTCTAAAATGCGTTCTCAAATGTTTGGAAGATCACGAGCTGGATCCTGTGGAGTCTCTTCCTGGATGGAAAATTCAGGAAATGATACTAAACTTGGAGAAGGATATTGTCGAACTGGAGAGAAAAATGGTAGATAATGGGACTCTGAAAAGGAAAATAGATGAACACAAGTATCTGACTCAGGAAATAAAGCGATCGCGTATGGCAGCGGCGAGTAAAGGAGGATTGTCTGTTATGTCGAATCCAGTCAGTAGTGGCTTATTGGATGCTAATTACCACTCTGCTTCGTCTGCACCCGGCATAGTTGATAGTATGGGACTGACCCATGAGTTTGATTTCAAGGATAAACCAGTTGGGCAGAGCCTTATTCAGGAAGCAACGCCGACAACGGCCACCCCTTAGCCTACTCCACCTGCGACAAGCAATCGGTTAGATCTGTATAATTTTGCTGATGCAGCCGTGTTCGAAGGTGGTGCACCCAACGACAGCATTATTTCACAAACTCGGGCTTTGCCTTCTCATCCTCCTCACTTTTCCAATTGACTCTTAATATTACTTCATTTCAGAATAGACCAAAAACTGCTGCTGCTTCATCTTCAACCGCTCAGCAGAGGCAACCAAGGGATCCCTGTAACAGATAGTTTTTATCTTTTGAAAACAGATAGTTTTTTACTCTAACTTGTGCATTTTTACAATTACAAAATTATTGTCAGTGTTCTTTCACTCATATTTATTTGTGGGGTTTTTTGCTAGGTAGCAGGAAAAAAAAACTAATTAAATGCAAAAATAGATTAACTCTAAAATATTTATTAGAAAAAAAGTAAAGTTACCAAAAATCCATGCTCACTTTTATTAGATGAATATCTATCAGAAAATTGACTCAATTTCTAGAAAATAACTCCAATACATTTAATATAATTTTTTTTTTGTGGTTACAATATATGTGGGGGACTCGAACCATAGATCGAGTGAATGCTAATATATTAGTGATGTGTTGAGCTATGTGTCACAGTCATGCTTGTCTAGTGTGTGTAGTATGTGGTCACATGTGCCCTTAGACCTCTTTTTATCATGCTTTCCTAGTATAAGATTTAGTGTTTTAAGGCTATCATCTTTCCTCGTCTATGGCCATTGTCCTGCACATAGGCAAGTATTGCGCCTCTAGAAAAGCAAGGCGAGTGCCTTCAATCATGCCCTTGTATTTTCTTGCCATTTTGCGCCTTGCATCGCCTTCCCCTAATGTTAAGGAGTGCATCTTGTTAAAGTTTTATTTATGTATCAATATGCTAACTTAATATCCAAAAAAAAGTCAACAACCATGCAAAGTCATTCTTAAAGATACTTAATTTGTTTGATTTTGCTATTTCAAATATACATATGTATACATATGATGCGTGTTTAATATTTATTAGAGATATTTGATGTATAATCTTGAGTTTTTTATACTTTTGGTTAACTTAAGTTTTTATATAAATAATAATTTATATGTATGATGTATTTTATAATAACATAATTTATGTGGTATGTTATTCGTTTACTTTTTATTTTTTAGTATTATTTTGTATAAATGTAAAAATTTATGGGAACAAAAGTATGTTATATAAATCAATATATGTTAATGATATTGTTTAGTTATGCATTTATTTGATGCGCATCTATTCACTCAGGTCTTGCCTTTTTATTGCCTCTTGCTTTGAGGCGATCAAGGGAAGTATCGCCTTGCACTACGCCTTGCCCTTTGAAAACACGAATAGGATTTACTTTCAAGTTGTTATTTCCTTTGTGTATTGGAGCCGTATGTTTCCTCGCCATTTTGGCATAAAAGCCTGTCACATTAAATATGATAAAAAATGTACTATAACTTCTTGAAGCTTCCTTCCTACTAAGTTATATGTTGAATGCAATATAGTTGAAGTGATTATTGTTGTATTTCCATATAGCCTTTTAAAGACAAAATGTATTTTCAAACATTTTTTCTCCCTTTTTCCTAAACCTTTTCACGAGGCTCGTGATAGAAGTTGTACCAGTTTGTATCACCTGCTATGCGTTTTCACTTGGCTGACTTGCTCGCTGGGTTAGAGCAGGTGCCTCATGATCGCTTTGCAAAGACAACGAAGTTGGATCGTGACAGTTGGTATCACAGCCAAGTTAGCCCATTTGAAAGTTTTCACAAGAATGTTCAGGAAGAAAACAATGGGCAAGGCCCACACTGACTAGTTGGTTGAGTTGGAAGAGGAGATGTTTTATCTGAAAGAGCTTCCTGACATTGTTCGATTTTTAGAATCTCGACTGGATGAGATCAGTTCTAAAGCCGACATGATCGATGCGGTAGCTGGCCGAGTAGATGAGATGTCTGTCCAAGAGTTGATGATGAGGGTCGAGAGCCTTGAGGACAAAACCACACGACTCACAGTGTTCAGCGTAGTGACAGTTTATCAGGCTCTATTGCTCATATGGAAGAGCGCGTTCATAATATTGAAAGCACTCAAAGGTCTATTGCTCAGTTAGTCACGAACCTTTCTGAAAATGTTAAGAGCAACACTCGATAGAATTAGGTGAGTTGAGTGCTCGCGTAAAATTCACCATGTTGGCGGTCGGGAATCAAGCCTCTCCTGGAGGTGTTGTTCAGCTGAACAAGGTTAAAGTGCCGAAGCCAAAGCATTTTCATGGGGCTCGGGATGCCAAAGCTTTGGAAAATTTCCCCTTTCGACATGGAGGAGTAGTTCAAAGCCATAAACACTTTCGTAGAAGATTTGAAGGCATTCTAGCGACAATGCATCTAGGTGACAATGCCAAACTACAGTGGCGGTCGCGATACATGGACATCTATGAAGTGAGATATACCATCGACACATGGGAAAAAGCTAAAGCAAGAGTTGTGCTCTTAGTTCTTTCCAAAGAATGTTGAAATTCTGGCAAGACGTAAGCTGTGTAAGCTAAGACACACAAGGTCAATCCGAGACTATGTCAAGCAGTTTGCGGAGCTAATGTTAGACATCCGAGATATGTAAGAGAAAGACATGGTATTCTGTTTTGTTAAGGGACTAAAGTCATGGGCAAGGTAAAAACTATATGAACAAAGAGTTCAAATCTTGTCAGAAGCCTATGTAGTTGTAGAACGACTGTTTGATTTGAAGGTTGATGACAATAGTGAGAAAGCTCAAGATGTGAGAAAGCCTATGTAGTTGTAGAATGACTGTCTTTCCCTTTATTCTTTTGGTTAAAATATTATTTTGGTCCCTAATTTTGAGATTTGCTTCATTTTTATTCCTAAATTTTCAAAAGTTGAATTTTAGTTTTTGCACTTTTAAGTTTGTTCCGTTTTAGTCCATAGTTTTTTAAGTTTGTTATATTTTGATCCCTGGACTATCAAATGTTCAATTTTGGTTCATGGACTTTCAAAATAAATTAAATTTGGTCCTTAGTTGATATTTTTTGTTAAGTTTTATTTAAAAATTAATCACATTTCTTTAAAAATTAAAAAAAATATGTTCATATTTATATTATAATTATTAACATTGTTAAACCAATTAAAAAAAATATCAACTTCAATTTATTATAGAGACCAATTTTAAACCCTTTTTTTAATTTTAGAAACTAAAATGAATTTTTTTTGAAAGTCAAGAAACTAAAATTGAACATTTGAAAGTTTAGGGATCAAAATAGAATAAACTTGAAAAATCCAAAGACTAAATTAAAATTTTGAAAGTTTAAGGACGAAAATGGAATAAATCTTAAAGTCTGGGGACCAATATGGTATTTTAACCTATTCTATTAAATATTGGCGGAGCTACATTGCACAAGCTTTCCATTGACAACTTTTGAAAACTAATTTTTGATTGGAGTACTTGAACTTTTATAAAAGCTTTTTTTTTTTCCTCTGTAAATTTAAACTATGAGTAAAGCCCATGGAAAATTGAAACTTTAAATAATTGAGCCCAAATCTCATCTGAGATTAAAGGGCCCAATAACGTAAAGAAATTGTAAACTGAAATAAAGGCCCACTTATCTTGGTTTGGTCTGAATTGGTTTACCCATTCTGTGAACCGGTTTGAAATGATTCTAAAACCGGTTCTTGAATGGAAGGCTGAGATTTATCATGGCAATGGTTTGGTGTAGGGCTGTGATGTTGCCACTTTTGCCCTGTCTCTTATCGGTTTTCCTTGCATGATTTCCACGTTGAATCCACTATGTTTTGGCTATAAAAGCCTACTCTCGAGCAAGTGACTCCATTTTTGACTCACCTTGCTTCGCTCAGAGACGGCTGAGATTTTGGCAAACTTTCGTCACGATCTTGGTCGATCTTCATTGTTCTTCCTCTCTGTATGAATCTTCATCGGTGATAGTGACGATCCAAGCCCTCGAGTGCTTGGATTGTTGCTTCCTCACTGATAAAGGTTCTTCGATGACGATTACAGCAGTTTCTTGTTGTAATCGTTGATTATCTTTGAGGAGATTTGACATTTCTCGGCAAGAAAATAGAAGACCATGTTTTCAAAGGTAAACCTCATCTTCTCTCCTTTTTCCCTACTCTTCATGGTTTTCATCTTTTGGGAAAAATCTATTTCTCATACTTAACCAGTTTGTGTTGCTTCTGTATTTTAAGTATTCTGTTGAAAATATTGATGAACGAGAGATAAGGAGAGAAAGAAGAACACTATGAGATTTACGTGGTTCGACAATAATAGGCCTACGTTCACGGGTCAGGTATGTATTTTATTTGCTTTCCTTTCTTTTAGCTTTTTCTTCTTCACACTATATGTATTTCATTCTTACAACTGTTGTATCTATATATACAAAAAGATCAAGTACTAGTATAGAACACAAACTCATAGGATAGAGCCTAGGTGGTTAGTGCTTAGGTGGAATGAAGAGTTTGTTGAACTTCAGTTTTGACAAAAAACTAAAGTTTGTTAGATGACTGTTAGGGATTCTTTGCAATGTCTTTGTAAAGCCTTGCTCAAACGTGAGGCTTTTAAGGCATTGGTTTTGTTTAAACTTGACAAATTTTTTCCTAAGTAAATATTTGGAATCGTAAAATTTTACCGAGAGAGCTTGAGCAATACTATGAAAAATGAGATCAGGCAACATTGGAGTAAGGAGGGAAGAAATGACTTACATGATACAAGACATGAATACATTAAAGGAGATGGGTACCTGATTCAAGACGAGGGCCGGTAGAAAATTCAAATGAATAATTAGAAAAGATGCCTTGATGAGAGACATCATGTGCAAAAAGAAAAGGAAGAGGTCTAAATAGAGGATTTTAGAAATTAAGGGTTTATTTCGTAATATTCCTGTTTCTTGTTTCTTGATTTTTGAGAAACGGGCTTGTTTAGTAACCATTTTGTTTTAATTTGTTTTTGTGGATTCATAGGGTTGTGTTGCTTTGGTATTCAATTTTCATAGAATTTATAAACAATCCTTAACTTTCTCTTCTTGTCTACTACTTTATTGAACATATACATCTTCAATTTCAATTGCATTTCAACTTTTGACCAAGATCTAGTTTATTCAGCATTCTAGTTTTGATCGTTTTCTTCACTAGGTTTGGAAGTGCTTTAACTTCATGGCTTTGATTTTCCGAGTTTCTAATATCATTGGATGCAACTTATGGTTTATTTTAATGTTTTTTTCTTCTGAATTTGACTCTAGATTTTTATGTTTTTTGATGTGCTTGATGAAATGCCATTAGGAAAATATACTTTGTTTGATTAGATTGATTGGTGGGTTTTAATTGGAAGAAATACTTGTTAGTTGGGAATACTCAGATCTACTTAAGTATGTTTTTTATTGACAACTAAGAGACGTGCAAAGCTTGTGAGAAGGTTGTTAACCCTATAGATAAGTTATATGCTGATGGAATTGTTTTCTAGAAGTCATGTTTCAAATGTATCCATCGTAAAGAGACATTATGCTTCCAACAATGAATTTAAATAGACTACTTTATTATTCCTCACCCGTTAGTTTTAAGATAGAATCTCATAGTAGAAAAGTTTCCAACCTGTAAAATAAAACAAATATTTGCAAACTGCAAAAAAAAAAAAAAAAGAAAAAAGAATCAAAATGGTTGTCTATAGTTGAGTTTATCCAAGATTATGAAATTGAGACCTTAATTACCTTTGCAAATTTTGATTGTTAATTCGTTTGATTACATTGCCCTTCCTAATTGTGTATTTCTTTCTAGTTTGCTGTTAATCTTTACCTTGTTATTTTCAAACTCCCTTTATCTTACCCCATCATTGAATTCATATTGTTTCTAGATTTCTTGTTTTCGTATTTGATTGCTATAAAGATTTCAGTGTGTTAAAAAAAGTTATCACCACTTTTTCTACTTCAAGGCCATGTTTATTTGATTTCACTCTTATGAATTTTTTTTGTTTAAGATTTGATTTTAGATCCTACAATAATTGTTCCTTTCATTTTTCCAAACATAGTAGGACATGCACTTGGTGTGTACCAAATGTCAAACGATTTGTTTGTTACACATTGTTCTCCGTACCTGCATTAGGTGATCATTGTTCTTCAGATTTTTCTATCTAATTCTTTCTGAGATTTTGTATTAATCTGTTTAGATGTCGCACATTAGAAAAACATTGTGTAATAATGTTTTTGAAACTGATAGAGTTAAAAATGAAGGATCATTACCTAAAAAAATGAGACTTTATTTGTTGATTTAATGTGAAAAGAAGTGTGAAAGGGCAATCGACCTACCACAACATTTACAAAGACTAGTTGGAACCATATGATAATCCAATTAAACTCTAGATATGGATATGGGCACACTCACGATCAAGTGAAAAATAAATTCAAAAATTAAGACAATTTAGTGACATGTCTAGAAATGGTTGGGAATTATCACCCTAAAAGAGGAGCAATAGAATGATATTTTCAAGGTTGAACAAGTGTTTTTATTTTCAATGTTTAGTCATCTAAAACTACATCATTAATTTTATATATTGTGATTTTTAGGTGAATAAGAGAGCTAAAAGGTTTAAAAAAAGTGGTTCTTATGAGATTTTTTGGAGAGTCTGCAACGTTAGGCGTTTATGCTTCTCAATCAGCAATGCTTTCTTCAAATGATGAAAATCAAAGTGAAATTAGAAGCAAGATTTTATTTGTAGTATATAGATTTCACCATTAATATTTCATAGTATCTTTGTTTCATGACTTTTTTTTGTCGGTATTGTATGGGGATTCATGATTACTTCTAGGTTATTATCTGGAATTCACGATGCTTTTGTAGTACATTTGATTTCTTGAATATTTATTTTTTGTTGGTATTGTATGGCGATTTGGTGATTACTTTTGGGATTATTTTGAATTATTTATGTTTTTTAAGTATCTTTAGGTTCTTGATATTTTGTTGTTATTGTATCTCGATTGGTGTTTACTATTATGATGCTATTTTTTGTAGTTTGATGTGGTGTTATCTTCCTCGTGTTTGATTCAGTGATTTTATTATGGATTTAATTCAAGGGAATGGCTTGTGCATTGATGTTGATGGTGATGAAGAAAATTTCGTTTACATCATTTTCAATTTATTGAATATTGGCTTTCACAATGTGTATGCTTCTGTTTAGCCATGTAGAACGTCTTCGCTTAAATGTCGTGATTATGTGATTGAGCTGTTAAATGAAAATGACACAAGATATTTTGATTGTTTTAAGATAAAAAAAGATACAATCATTGCTTTATGCAAGGATTTAAAAGTGAAGATGAATTTGAAAGCATCTAGGTATCTTACAGTTCAAGAAAAAAGTTGCCATTTTTTTACTAATCATATCACATAATGAGAGAAATCGTATGATATGTGAGTGATTTCTCGTTTCAAGTCATACTATTTCTCTAATTTTTAACCTGGTTTAAAAAAGGTTTTTATTCTTTGAGTGTAAATTATTTGTCCACCCACTATAACATCGTACCTCATATGAGATCATATTCAAGCCTAAATATTACCCTTTTCTCTAAGGTAACTGTTGATGCCGAAAAGTGGTCAATGGATATCCACAGTAAAGATTTATTTAGCTGAGGACGAAACAACCGGCAAAAAAGTAAATTTAGGGTACACCAGTGTGGTGTGAGCCACAGGACCTCCGATGCTAAGTCAGAAACGGAATTAGGGAGAAATAGTTAAAGCACAAAGAATGGCTTAAGAATAATTAGCTTAGGATCCGTCCCCTTGGAAGGGAAAATGACTTGACTTTTATAGCAGCCGGTATCGTAACTGCTGCAGCTCACTTATGGGAATATAATGGCCGGCCGTTAGAAACGTCCGTCATTAAGCCAGGTTTTAACCGCGTTAGGGTGGAATCATACCATGCCACCATTAAAATTGTCCACCACTTTCACCTTCGCCATTAAAATTGGCCACCACCGCCGCCTCTACCATTAAAATCGACCTCTAGTACCACCTCCTCCGCCATTCAAATTGACCACCACCACCTCCGCTGTTAAAACCGGCCACCTTCAATTTTTATTGATGATCTGTTGCTTGATTTGACAATTCTTCCATTGATGTATCCGTTTTTTTTTTGTTTTACTTATTTGAGTTTTTTCCTTCTAATTTTGCGGAATATTGTATTTATTATAATAAATATTGTATTCCACATATTTATTTATTTATTTTATAAATAAATGTTGTATTTCAATGGCAATAAATACTGTTTTCACATATTTATTTCTTTATTTGTAAATAAATATTGAATTTATTTCTTAATTGATATGTTGGACTTATTTATTGAATTAATAATTTTTGGATAATTATTACAGTAGATAATTAATATATTGGATATATTAATTATATGGATATATTTATTTAATAATATATAGGATATATTATGGTTTTGGAATTTATGAGATAAATATCAAAGGAAATAAATAAAACAATATATGACATATATGGTAGAAATCAAAAATCCTTCCTCACCACAAAGGAGAATGGAAATCTCGTCCTCCCTTTGGGCGGGAAATGATTTTTGAATTCCTTGTTTAAAAAGAAGAGGTAAAATCTTTGATTTTTCCCAATATCTTATAGTATTAGATATTCAAATACATTATATTTTCCTATTTAACATATTCACTCATTTACTATAAATAGGAGGTCTTAGAGATTTCATTCTTATTTTACTCATTAGAGTAACCTAATTCTCAAATTGAGAAACCCTTTGAGATAAGGTAATTATTTTCTTCCTGAGTCAAAACTTTTCCCAACTTCTTTCCTCTAAGAAGCTTCCCAGTATGCACTTAGTGTAGCAGATTGGAGAATTCAATTAAGAAGGTTTCAAGAAATTTGTTCATGATATTCTCAACATAAAGACCTGTAGAATTATTTAGACGCTTCAACCAATGTAAATTATTTATGTTTTTCCAACAACAATCACCTAGGGGTTGCATGTAGATTAATCTTAGAATACTTAATTAGATAAATTAATTCTTAAATTTTTGTAATTACCACACGTTTCTGCCGCATTAATTGCATGCTCTTACCCAACAATTCTCAATAACTTGGTATCAAAGCCGTGTTTTAGGTGATTATTGTTGAAATCTTTTTTATTCGTGGTTTTCTATTTATATTCAATGGTAGAATTTTGTCATTGTTTTTGGCTAGAAGTTTAATTGTTTGACATTAGGTTTTTAAGATTTCATAGATCTTCTATAAACCCAAGAAATTGAGTATAGATTTTTTTGTAAAAGTTATTATTTTTATGGAATTGGGAAATAGATGAAGAACGTGAAGAATAACAAAGAACATTTTTTTTATTTTTCTATTTTAGAAACAGATTCTGCATAAAAAATCTATAAAGTAGAAAAGATCTAGCAAATCAGATCTTAAGCGCAAGCAGGCTGGAAAGTGGCTCACGGCTCGCTGGCACAGGCAGATTAGAGTGTCAATTGTGACTAGGTTGGATGGTGCACGATGTCACGATCCAACTTCATTGTCGTTGCAAAGCGATCGTGAGGCACCTGCTCTAACCCGGCGAGCAAGTCAGCCAAA
>JBBMEG010080580.1:0-10000 GCA_037832605.1 Cyclanthera cordifolia | reverse complement strand
TAGATACATACTTATATAGATATAGAAAATTTCAAAAAAAACTCGAAGACAAAACAACTTAAATCGTTCTATTTTTGTGTTGGATCCACAATTAATCCTATGGATCCTTAGGATTGGGATATTCTTTTAGATCCTGTAGTTTCCCTGGATCGAGACAGGTATCACAACTTTTTCTACCCATCCTGTATATTGTCCTTTTTGTTCCGTATTGTACTAGAAACTTAACTTATTATTAGTTATTAGAATATTAGATTAGATTAGACGAGATTTTACGAAAAAATTGTTCGTAGGAGAGAATCAATCTTTTTTTTTCAATACTCACACTCCTTATTTATTTAGTTAATAATAATAATTCTAGTAATTGTAGTTATATGTTTATTCTGATAGAAAATCGGATATTCAAATATCAAATAAATTATTTTTTGTCGAATGACTATTCATCTATTGTATTTTCATGCAAATATGGAGCAAGAAAACTCTATGAAAAGCTGGTGGTTCAATTCGATGTTATTTAAGAAGGAGTTCGAACACGGATGTAGGCTAAGTAAATCAGCGGGCAGTCTTGGTCCTATTGAAAATGCCGGCGAAAGTAAAGATCTGAAGATAAATGATACGGGTAAAAACATTCAGAGTTGGAGTGGTCATGACAATTGTAGTAATGTTGATCTTTTTTTTGGCGTCAAGGACATTCGGAATTTCATCTCTGATGATACTTTTTTAGTTAAAGATAGTAACGGGGACAGTTATTCTATATATTTTGATATTGAAAATCATATTTTTGAGATTGATAATGATCATCCTTGTAGTGAACTAGAAAGTTCTTTTTATCGGAATTCTAGTTATCTGAATAATGGATCTAAGAGTAAGAATCCCGACCACGATCATTACATGGATGATACTCAGTATACTTGGAATAATCACATTAATAGTTGCATTGACAGTTATCTTCAGTCTCAAATCTGTATTGATAGTTACATTGTAAGTGGTAGTGACAATTCCAGTAACAATTACATTTCTAGTTCCATTTGTGGTAAAAGTGGAAATAGTAGTAAAAAAACCGGAAGGAGTATACGACAAAGTTCTACTAATCTGGATGTAACTCAAAAATACAAGCATTTGTGGGTTCAATGCGAAAATTGTTATGGATTAAATTATAAGAAATTTTTTAAATCAAAAATGAATCTTTGTGAACAATGTGGATATCATTTGAAAATGAGTAGTTCTGATAGAATCGAACTTTCGATCGATCGGGGTACTTGGGAGCCTATGGATGAAGACATGGTTTCTCTGGATCCCATTCAATTTCATTCGGAGGAGGAGCCTTATAAAAATCGTATCGATTCTTATCAAAGAAAGACAGGATTAACCGAGGCTGTTCAAACAGGCATAGGGCAATTAAACGGTATTTCCGTAGCAATAGGGGTTATGGATTTTCAGTTTATGGGGGGTAGTATGGGATCCGTAGTCGGGGAGAAAATTACCCGTTTGATTGAATATGCTACTAAAGAATTTCTACCTCTTATTATAGTGTGTGCTTCCGGAGGGGCACGTATGCAAGAAGGAAGTTTGAGCTTGATGCAAATGGCTAAAATATCTTCTGCTTTATATGATTATCAATCAAATAAAAAGTTATTCTATGTACCAATCCTTACATCTCCTACTACTGGTGGGGTGACAGCCAGTTTTGGTATGTTGGGGGATATCATTATTGCCGAACCCAATGCCTACATTGCCTTTGCGGGTAAAAGAGTAATTGAACAAACATTGAATAAAACAGTACCCGAAGGTTCACAAGCGTCTGAGTATTTATTCCAGAAGGGTTTATTCGATTTAATCGTACCACGTAATCCTTTAAAAGGCGTTCTGAGTGAGTTATTTCAACTCCACACTTTCTTTCCTTTGAATCAAAATTAGAACATTAAGTCCATTATTTTGAGCAAACAAGTAATTCCTTTATCGGAATACAAGTGAAATTGAGACGAATGAGTTTTCTTTGTTGACATAAAATCTAATTGTATAACGAATCAAAAGTCACATAAAATCGGAAATCTGACCCTTTTTCTATATTCCTGATTATTGATCAAGAAGTCTCTATTAACAAGATAAAAGATGAAATTCTTTTTTTCGTGAAATTTGGCAAATAAAAAAATTTTCTTCTCGTCATATATAATTAAAAAAATTAAAATCTAGAAAATATAGTATAGAATTTTTTATCTTTCTATAGCGTACGATAATCCTATTTTGACTAAGAATCCCTGCTGGATGGGATTCTAACAAACCCTTGAATCAATATAAATTAAAAAAAACTTTTTGCCTAGTGAATGAAATTCGAAGACAAGAGCAAAAAATGAAGAAAATAATATCTCATCCATATCCTCTCAAATTTTTCATGTAGAAAGATGAAAAACTACATTATATACTCACTTAGACTTAGATATATATTATTTTTAATTAATAATTAATTAAAAATAGATATAGATATTAAAATTTTAAGTAGTAATAATTCCAATTTAGAATTATCAAATTCTAATCAAATTCAAATTATTATAATTATTATAATATAAATTTATAATATAAATATAAATACTATATTATTATTTTATATAATAATATTATATTTTTATTATATAATATAAGTAAGATATAAGATTATATAAGTAAGATATAAGTATAATTATTATATAAGTAAGATATAAGTATAATAAATAAATAAATTAAATATATATAAGATATAAGTATAAGTAAGATCTTTATATATATATATTATATAATATAAAATATAATAAGATAAGATATCTTTATATTATATTATAAATAATAAAATAAATATAAAATATTAATAATAATAACAGGTACAAATAGTAAATCGAGGTACCCATTCTATGACAACTTTTAATTTTCCCTCTGTTTTAGTCCCTTTAGTAGGCCTAGTATTTCCGGCAATCGCAATGGCTTCTTTATTTCTTTATGTTCAAAAAAACAAGATTGTTTAGAGCCGAGGGCGCAAAATATTATCTTTTTTTTTCAAAACTGACGCTTGTATCATAACACAGATATCCATTTAGCTAAATATGGTATAAGAGGCTTCCGTCGAAATCTCCCCAAAATGCTATTAGCTAGTTTCAAATAGACCCGAATCGGCGAATAGCTGAACTGTAAAGTAGGTCTATCTATATACATGTGGCTATCTTTAGTGAGTCATACGAAGGGTGTGTTATTAGTTTAGATCTAACCAATTTAATGAATTACTTCTAAAGGTTCACATCAAACTAGTGCTAGTTGATGCGAGTTACTTCGGAAATAAACGGCAAATTCATTTGGGGTATTCTCTCAATTGCAAAAAAAGCAACCGGATCAAGTATGAGTTGTCGATCAGAACATATATGGATAGAACCTATAACGGGGGCTCGAAAAACAAGTAATTTCTGCTGGGCTGTTATCCTTTTTTTAGGTTCATTAGGATTCTTGTTGGTTGGAACCTCGAGTTATCTTGGTAGAAATTTGATATCTTTATTTCCGTCTCAGCAAATAGTTTTTTTTCCACAAGGGATTGTGATGTCTTTCTATGGGATCGCGGGTCTTTTTATTAGCTCCTATTTGTGGTGCACAATTTCGTGGAATGTAGGTAGTGGTTATGATCGATTTGATAGAAAAGACGGAATAGTGTGTATCTTTCGTTGGGGATTCCCTGGAAAAAATCGTCGGGTCTTCCTCCGATTTCTTATAAAAGATATTCAGTCCGTCAGAATAGAAGTTAAAGAGGGTATTTATGCTCGTCGTGTCCTTTATATGGATATCAGAGGCCAGGGAGCCATTCCATTGACTCGTACTGATGAGAATTTTACTCCACGGGAAATGGAACAAAAAGCTGCTGAATTGGCTTATTTCTTGCGTGTACCTATTGAAGTATTTTAAGAAATCAGCTGAGAAATTAATGCTTTCTCGCGGGAGGGCAAAAAAGCAAGAATCCTCTTTTTCTATAACATAACTTAATTGAGGTTTCTTCAGAACATTCATTCGAGTCAAAGCAGACATATATGGAACAAGTATAAAAAAACCTTTTTGGGGGATCTTTTATATGTATCGAAATATACACATACACAACTCAATTATATATTAAAAATAAGAAAAAAAGAAAATCTCATAATCAACCATTTCGAAATAAGGAAATTCCCCCTTTTTAGTTGTTGGAATTGAAACTTTAGATTCAGATAGATCATATCTTGTAATTTTTTTGAAGCTTCTTTTTAGACTTTTTGTGCTCCTTAATGACGAAAAATTTGGATCTCTTATAATGTAGCCAATTTATTTATGTCGTTTTTTGTCACTCATTTTTCACAATATTTTTCAGAAAATAACCTCAATTATTCTATCGATGACTACTCATAGTCAGTTAAATTTTTTCGAAATATTAGAGGTTTTTTTATATAATGATAGAAAAGGAGAATGATAGAAAAGGAGTTCTTTTGTCTCAAAATCTGAATACTATTCATATTCATTATTTAAAGTGGTTTTTCCGGGCGTTCATCGAAAAGAGATATATGCTTCGAATTTGACTAATTGAGATATAGGGAAACAATTTTTATTATATTATTTATTCATATATATATATTCATTCGAATTTTTCATCTTTTTCCGTATTTTTTTTCTAGATTCAAGGCCTAACCACGAAATCACAAATAAAAAAGAGTGAATAGATTCATAGGTTTGATAACTTGTAATAGAACTGATGCGTGAGAGAAATATTAGATTACATAGAGTCGACGAATGAGATGGGTTCATTAACAATTCACAGATGAAAAAATGGCAAAAAAGAAAGCATTCACTCCTCTTTTATATCTTGCATCTATAGTATTTTTGCCCTGGTGGATTTCTCTCTCCTTTCAAAAAAGTCTGGAATCATGGGTTACTAATTGGTGGAACACTAGGCAATCCGAAACTTTTTTGAATGATCTTGAAGAAAAGAGTATTCTAGAAAAATTCATAGAATTAGAGGAACTCCTCTTCTTAGAGGAAATGATCAAGGAATACTCGGAGACACATCTACAAAACCTTCGTATAGGAATTCACAAAGAAACAATCCAATTAATCAAGATACACAACGAGGGTCGTATTCATACGATTTTGCACTTCTCGACAAATATAATATGTTTCATTATTCTAAGTGGTTATTCTATTTTGGGTAATAAAGAACTCGTTATTCTTAATTCTTGGGCTCAAGAATTCCTATATAACTTAAGTGATACAATAAAAGCTTTTTCTCTTCTTTTATTAACTGATTTATGTATCGGATTTCATTCGCCCCATGGTTGGGAACTGATGATTGGCTTTGTCTACAAGGATTTTGGATTTGTTCATAATGATCAAATTATTTCTGGCCTTGTTTCCACTTTTCCAGTCATTCTAGATACAATTTTAAAATATTGGATTTTCCGTTATTTAAATCGCGTATCTCCGTCACTTGTAGTGATTTATCATTCAATGAATGACTGAAAAATTATCTACCTAATCCAATTATAATGTTTCTTACTTTGCAGTTGTACATAAGCAAAGCATTGAAAATCGCTTTCTATTTCTACCCATCCCGGAGATTCATCCTATATTCCTATATATATTAATATTAATCGAGTCAAAACAAATTATTCCAGTAAATAACAGAATCGTGGATAGGAAACTCCATTAGTGACCTACCCAAATTTATTGTATAAATATATTTTCGGGATCAATGGTTGGACCATGCAAACTAGAAATACTTTTTCTTGGATAAGGGAACAAATTACTCGATCTATTTCCATATCGCTCATGATATATATCATCACTCGTACATCCATTTCAAATGCATATCCCATTTTTGCACAGCAGGGTTATGAAAATCCACGAGAAGCGACTGGACGTATTGTATGCGCCAATTGCCATTTAGCTAATAAACCGGTGGATATTGAGGTTCCGCAAGCGGTACTTCCCGATACTGTATTTGAAGCAGTTGTTCGAATTCCTTATGATATGCAAGTGAAACAAGTTCTTGCTAATGGTAAAAAAGGAGCCCTGAATGTGGGGGCTGTTCTTATTTTACCAGAGGGTTTTGAATTAGCCCCTCCCGATCGTATTTCCCCCGAGATAAAAGAAAAGATGGGCAATCTGTCTTTTCAGAGCTATCGCCCCAATCAAAAAAATATTCTTGTCATAGGCCCTGTTCCTGGTCAGAAATATAGTGAAATCACCTTTCCTATTCTTTCCCCCGACCCCGCTACTAAGAAAGACACTCACTTCTTAAAATATCCTATATACGTAGGCGGAAACAGGGGAAGGGGCCAAATTTATCCTGACGGGAGCAAGAGTAACAATACAGTTTATAATGCTACAGCATCAGGTATAGTAAGCAAAATCCTACGAAAAGAAAAGGGGGGATACGAAATAACCATAGCGGATGCGTCGGATGGACGTCAAGTTGTTGATATTATCCCTCCGGGGCCAGAGCTTCTTGTTTCAGAAGGCGAATCTATCAAATTGGATCAACCGTTGACAAGTAATCCTAATGTGGGCGGATTTGGTCAGGGAGATGCAGAAATAGTACTTCAAGATCCATTACGTGTACAAGGCCTTTTGTTCTTCTTCGCATCTGTTATTTTGGCACAAATATTTTTGGTTCTTAAAAAGAAACAGTTCGAGAAGGTTCAATTGTCCGAAATGAATTTCTAGACTCGCGGATTTATCGACATCAAGTTTATAAAAAGAACCAAATTCTTTTTAGTAATTATGATTATCTATGATAAAGATAAAAAATGAAATTATAAAAAGCCCTTTTGTTTGTTTGTTTATACTCTTTTTCTCCGAGATGCCGGGAATTCCCTTGTACCAAATTGCTAGCCATGATTGTGAAGAAGACTTTTTGACTTGACCCCCTCTTTTTTTTTTATCAAAAATGGGGTGATGTTATTATGTTGCTATTGTGTCAGATTGAAATGTCATAAAATGCATTTGATTCTAATATATTTCACTTCGGCTAGATCCTATCAAAAAGTAAACGCGAAATAGAACGGATAAATATAAATGAAGGGAACAAATATTTCTGGGAGGGGTTATTCGTCTTCCTAGTCTTCGACACAAGAAAGGGCGTGAAAATCCTTTTCTTGTGTCGAAATAATAATGATTCTTTATACTGTTCGTCAAACATTTCTAGTGTTAGTTTCGGTTTTTTACAGATGTATCAGAACGTTTTTAGAGTTATTACATATACTATAAAAGCGGTGGACAAACAAAAGAGGAGGGGAAAATTTGTTGAGTAAATAGAACTTCTTCGATGAACTTATAAAAAAAATCTTATAATTATTAAGAACTCAACGGGACCTTCTCCCTTAAATCAGACAAGAAGGGAATCCGTTGAGTTCTTACGCTTTCATGTCTACAACTCAATTCATCTGATTACTACAGAGATGAACCCAATCCGGAATATGAACCATAAAAGAAAACGCCTACTAAACCGATCACAAGAATACCAGCTACAGTACCTATTATCCAAAGAGGAATTCTTCCAGTAGTATCGGCCATTTACGCCACTTCCCTCCACATTTCATCAAGTGGTCATGCTAGAGACATAAACAGTCATGGATAATTATGAGATGAGATCCTTCCGAATGGGCTAAGAGAGAGAATTAGTCTATTATTTTAGTTCTCTCTCGTTTTCTTAATTGAAGAAATAATTGGAAAATAAAACAGCAAGTACAAAAATGAGTAATAACCCCCAGTAGAGGCTGGTACGATTCAATTCAACATTTTGTTCGTTTGGGTTTGATTGTGTCGTAGCTCTATAATTCGGATTAGGTTTATCGTTGTATGAACTGCATTGCTGATATTGACCCCAAAAAAGAAACGGTAGGTACAGCTAGGCCGTGAACAGCCAACCATCGCACTGTAAAAATTGGATAGGTTCGATCTATGGTCATTGAGGCCTCCTAAAAAGATCTACTAAATTCATCGAGTTGTTCCAAAGAATCAAAACGGCCGGTGATTAATGGAATTCCTTGTCGGTTCTCTGTGAAATACTCGTTTGGTCGCGGGCTTCCAAACACATCGTAAGCTAAACCAGTGCTGACGAATAACCAACCCGCAATGAATAGGGAAGGTATAGTAATGCTATGAATGACCCAGTAGCGAATACTGGTAATAATATCAGCAAAAGAACGTTCTCCTGTGCTTCCAGACATGCTGAGCTCCACATATTTCTTGTATAGTCAAAAGGGGATCGATTCTGTAAAAGATTGGATCAGTAAATGGAAATTCACTGAAAAAATCTTTGTGAGATCGTCAATATTGTACCGAGGGCGTCTTAGAGTATACCGAATCAGTATAGCTATCCTTCTTCTGACACAGCAACGCACTTTCAATCAGTATGGGAAGGAGGTGCTAAATAATTTCTTTCTTCCTTTACTTGTTGTTTGTTGATGTAAAATAGAATTTCCCATTCCATTTCTATTGAAATTTCTATTGAATGTAAAATCATCTTTTTCTGGCTATTATGAGTTTAGAGCTAGAAACTGAGGATTAGGTAAAATGTATCTGATAAGATAGTTTCTAATAATTCCTGAAATTGATTAGAATATTCCCACATCTGTAAGTAAATGTGAGGTCTAAAAATCTTTGTTATTCATAGTTGTAGAAGCGCTTTTTTGGTGGAATCTTTTTTTTTTTTGGTTAGGCGTCCAGTAACAAGTAAGAATAGGAATTTTTATTCGATAAACCAAAAAGAACAAAGAATGAAATAATTGGAATCACTAATGCATACATTGTTGTATTAGATCGAAATCTGAAGGTTCTTTCTTGACCTAACTAAAAAGATGCGCATTTTTTTCTAATATATATATGAAAAATACAAAATAGAACTTCTAAAGCAAAAGAAAATAGAAATTACTAGTCTTAGAATATAGTTGAACCAAAACACCTATTTTTTTGAGTGATAATGTGATAACTTTTTGTTCTCATTCATTCAAGATATTTAAGATATTATATGAGTGAACTCATTACGGAATCTAATTAGTTAAAATGAAAGTAAAAGTTTTATAAGATTAATGTTCGCTCTAAAATATATGGATTTGATCCAATAAAACAAATGATAAAAATAGGAATAATTTTCTAATTTGATTCCATAATGATTGGAAAAGAGTTAGTTTTATTTTAAAACGAAATTACACTACCCAGTTCTTATTAGTCGTTTATAAGTTGAATTGAAAAATGATCCAAGAATGCATTTGCTGATTGCAAACGCGGTATGGGTAGATGTTACAGATGATGAATCAATTTTTTTATTGTGACTCTATCCTTGTTAGTGCTGTCTATAATGATAGATGACTCAAAAACTTTCAATTGTTTTTTTCTCCTATTTTGCAAAAAAGGAAACTCAGGTAAGTGCTTTTTTATAAACATATGTATAAAAAGACCATATTTCATTTAGCTCCTTGATGCCTACCATAACTAGTTATTTCGGTTTTCTACTAACGGCTTTAACTATAACCTCAGCTTTATTTATTGGTCTGAGCAAGATACGACTTATTTGAAATTAATTGCACAAAATCTTTCCGCGAACTTCTGTGTATTTTTACCCCGTTAATTGCCAATTCTTGGTCATTGAGATTCATGGTAATTCGGATTAATATTTAGGTATAGATATTACCTCTTTTTTCTCCTTTCAAACAAATTGAAATGATTGAAGTTTTTCTATTTGGAATTGTGTTAGGTCTAATTCCTATTACTTTGGCTGGATTATTTGTAACTGCCTATTTACAATACAGGCGTGGCGATCAGTTAGACCTTTGATTAATTAACATCTCTTTTTTTGATTGACCTCCTCCTTTCTTTAATATCCAGGAGGTCAAATAAAGATTGCTGTTCCAGTTAGTGTTTCAGTCAAATTCCATCGAAGAAGATACAAATCACGCTCTGTAGGATTTGAACCTACGACATCGGGTTTTGGAGACCCACGTTCTACCGAACTGAACTAAGAGCG
>JBBMEG010080579.1:0-11253 GCA_037832605.1 Cyclanthera cordifolia | reverse complement strand
AAGTGACCACTTATAATAGTTATATGGTCAATGATATTCAATATCATACAAAAAGTCGAGATGATCTTAGAAGTGTGCAAAATAGTGGAGTTATGTTAACAACACAAACTTTGCAAGTTTCTAGTTCGAAGGACAAAAATCCCCTTATGTCAGAAATAACATTTTATGGCGTACTTCAAGAAATTTGGGAGCTTGATTATCATAATTTTATAGTCGTTTTATTCCAATGTGATTGGGTGGAAAATACTTATGGAATTAACGTATACAACGTTGGATTCACAACTGTAGACCTTAATCGCATTGGACATAAATCCGACTCCTTCATTTTAGCCATTTAAGCGCGGCAAGTCTTCTATATAAAAGATCCACTTGATCATCGTCGATCAATGGTTTTGATACCTCCACAAAGAACGGTTGAAGATCATGTTCATGATGAAGTTGATACCGGTCAAGATTGTGGGTACGGGGTCATCGAAACGTTGCCTAATATTATTGATGATGACTCGTTCACCTATACTAAAAATGATTGTGAGGGTACATGAATTAATAAATAGGTTAGTGATTGTGAGGATGACTCGTTCACTTATATACTAATCATTATGAATATAATTTAACAATTGACTATTTTTATTAACCTATCTTCTCTCTGTTGTGCAGAGTGACACCATATCTAGCTTGGATAACGATCATGATGGTACACCTGGGAACACACCTGCTCGAAATAGGTTCACTAGAGACGTGACAGTCTTTTTTGAGCTGGCTCAGGAAAGAATGGCTGGAGAGCGGCGGGTTGTTCAATATAACTCAATGGGCCAAGAAGTCAGAGATAGTGCGAAGAAACTCCGTAGTTACATTGGTGTATGTGTCAGATCACATATACCTCTCACCTACGACACTTGGGCAGCTGCCCCCGATCAATTAAAAGAGAATGTCTGGGATTGCATCGAGGTAAACACTTACTTAACTAAATATTATCATGTATTACATACTATAACTAACCCGATTTCATTCTATTTTAAACAGATGTCATTTCAGGTGGATCCTATGTTCAAACATAGGATCATGATGTCTATGGTGAAGACTTTCAAAACGATTAGATATAATCTCACCAAAGATTATATCAAACAATTTATAAACGTGAACTATGAGCAGTTAGTCCACCCGCCTACAAAATACCCATACATCATACAAGAATAATGGGATCATTTTGTAAAGATTAGATTATTTGAGGAATTTAAGGTAACTACTTAATTCTTTTGTATTTTGTATATTATTTTAAGGTTTAGCATATTACTAATGTGTTCATTAAACACAGAAAAATAGCGAAGAACAAAAAGAGAGACGGAACCTTCTTAAATATCTTCATCATATGGCCAGAAAGGGTTATGCCCAACTCGGTCATGAGCTAGTAAGGATTCTAAACCTTAAGAAAATATATGTTATCATTATTTTATTCCACTTTACTAATTCATTGTTTGGTGGATTTAGGGGGTAAATATTAAAACTTATTCATCCTCACGTGCACTACTATGGATGGAAGGTTGAAAGGGCAAGAATAAAGAGCATGTTGATGAAGCCACGGTTGAAGCCTCAAATTGAATTGTAATGATGTTTAATTGATATTTCAGTTAACATTTCAAATCTCTGATGAATTAGTTTTAATTAATTGAAAATATTTTCATTTTAGAATAAGTTGGGAAATGCAGATCGAGGTGCAGATGTTTTGACCAAAGCCTTGGGAACACCCGAGCATCGAGGACATGTTAGGGACATTGGTTAATTTCTATCTCCATCTGTTTTCTTCAAAATGGCTCGTCCAAATGATAGTACGGGAACACCCAGCATCAAGGACGTGCTAGCCAAGTTGGTTGCTCTCTTTGTAGGGGAAGTAATCACGATCATCACCCACAATTCTTGAAGAAGAACCAATAAGGCAAGCACATGAGATCTTCTAAACACCTCTAGTCATTAGAGATGAACCCCGCATGGTCCATCTCGTTGTCGAAGACTTGGGAGAAGTAAGTTGCATATTATTAATTTTATTTCTTATACGTTTTTTAAATTTCATTACTCTAACTATGTGTTTGTTACGTTTCAAGGGTGTGGCATGTCCACTTGCCATTGAAAATGTTGACAACATTGTTGCTGTTGGCACAATGTATGAATCGAGCGGGGCACCTGCAAAGATTCATGGACTTCCACTAGGAAAGTACAACTAACGCGTCCTAGTGGATTTAATAATTTGAAATAATGAGGATTTGGACTTCCAATTCTTCTAAACGACGAGCTTCAATACCTTGGACAAGCCGTCAACAATTTTGTGCCATGGCTGCGTGCATGGATTATTAAGACGTCAACCAACGTACAAAAAGAGGTATTTAATTTTACATTTCCTCTTTATAGTAGGTACCACACTATTAGTTTACTAATAATAGATTAAATTTATTTTCATAGCCGTCACTTCGAAGCAAAGGTAAGAAGGTTGTGTTAGATACACAATCTCATCAATCAGGCATGGCGCTTCGAACCACAATCAAGTTGGTCATCACATAGCTAAACACAATATGAGTGATAGTGACATGCTGCCATATCTTAGCGATAATATGTTTGGATTTCACAACAACTGCTACCTTATCAAAGAAGACATTTTGCAGTATTGTGAGATGGAAGAGATCGGCTACACTCACATTATTTGTTACATTGCGTAAGTACTATATCCTTTTTAATTATTATAACAACTTTGTTACATTGGTTTATTACTAACGTTTCATAATTCTATTTCAGCTACATTTGGGCTACTTACGATTAACAGATTCTTGATAACTACTTACTATTGGACGGTAGTAGTTTTGCATCGATTATGGAAAAATAAAGTCAAGAAAGGCAAATCAAGAATCTGGCTGATCGTTTTGACATGATTACGGAAGTTCATCAACGTGTCTTCTTTCCCTTTAATATCGGGTATGCATTTTTTAATTTTGAACTTCGTAACGTGTAATATATGAAGATTGTACTGTTTAGTGTAGTTCTAATTCCTCGTTATGTCATTTTAGGAAAAATTGAATTTTGGTAGTACTAATTCTTGATGATGGGACCATTTATATTATGAACTCACTTGGTCAGAAGACGTCCGATGAGACTTTAGCTTATATCGTGAATACGTAAGTTCTTTTTTTGTTTTTGGTAGTTTTTTTGTTACAATTAGCTTATTATCCTAATGTTTTTACTTTTTTTATATAGTTCTTATTGAATGTGGAAATCAAAGAATGGGTTCAGAGCGACAAAATTAATATGGAAATCAGTGAAGGTACGTAAATAAGTCATAGCTAGATTTCTTCGATTCTTGGTCTTGTGGAATTATTATTAACACTACCTAAAATTTTTGTTCACTAGTGCCCTCATCAATTGGAATCCATAGTGTGTGGATATTATGTCCAACTTTTCATGCGGAAGATGATATTCAACACGCGCACCCCCATAACTAAACTGGTAAGTTTTGTTTTACTTCATTAACAATTTTAGTTTCTAAATTCTGCGACACTTTTTGTTTATTAATTTCGAAATATTGTTTTATGTTTTAGTTTAACTCCACGAAACCATACAGCCAAGAAGATATGGATGTACGAATCGAATAGGCAGACTTCATATGTAGATTTTTATTATCGAATAACAATTAGTTATAGTGTAGCATTTTGAATATTGTTATATATAGCATTATACTCAAGTTATAGTCATTGTACTCAAGTTATAACATATTAGTGTCTATATATATATATATATCTATTCTGCAAATCTTTCTGGCGAGACTATGTCTCTTATATTGTTGATTTTGATTAGTAGTTTCTACGTATATCATTTCTAGAATTTACAGGATTAACATAAATTTTTTGGTAATCTTAAAGTTACGTCCTTATGCTGCCGAAATTTCAATTAATTTAACTAAAGTTTGATGTTATATCATGCTTGTAATGATAGTTTAGAGGTAAATTTTGGTGGTTTGACATTTTCAAGGCATTGTTTCTTATTTGCGTTGAAATAGACAAACCATCACTTAGATTTTTTTTATTCAAAGTTTTGATACTTTTAATGTCGATCACAAATGGTGACCTATTATAATAAAGTCAAAAGTTTAAATGAAAATGGTGACCAACATGCATATACGTGGTGACGCATAATAATCTGTTTTTTAAAAATTAAAAATGTCATTTTTAATGTCGGGCATATTTAGTGACGGGCAAAAACCGTCACCAAAAGTCTTTGGTGTAAAACAATATGACCGACACCAATGAGCCACCAAAAGTGTCTGTCACTAAATGTCTTTAATGACACTAGTATTGATGACGGTTGTTTAACCGATACCAAATATATTTGATGTCGGCATATGTCTGTCACTAAAAGTCTAGTTTCTACAAGTGATTCTAGTGATGAAAGGAGAAAGTTAAAACTTAATCCGATACTAAATGTTATAATAAGAATAATTCTTTTCAATAGAAACTATTTGAAATATTAATCAAATTGTTTGGTAAAACTTAAAATTTAAAACTACTTTAAATCATATAACCAGTTTTTATAATTTAACAAAATAAATACAAAGATTAAAATTCTCAACTAACCCATCCAAAATTTCTCAAGCCTTTCCCTTCATCCTCTCTCTCTCCTTTTCTTTTCTTTTTTGGATGTGTAAGGTATCTTTGGTAATGGATTAAATTTTTTTGAGAGGGTTAATGGTTAGATTATGATGTTGACGACAGAAGATAGAGAGCACAGATGGGGAGATGCAAATGCGAGTAAATGAAAAAAAGCATCTCTTTCCTTTGTGCTCTTTGTTCTTTCTGCCATCACCTTTAATTCAGCCCTACAATATCTTCTTCCTGTTCTCTCTTCTTTATATCCATATTTTCTCTATTCTTCAACTTCACTCTTATTTTTATTTCATTAATATTCCAAGTTAAGAAAAATCTAATATATAACCTCTTCATTACTAAATTTTATAAGATATTGTTAATTTATTTTTCTCTCTTGAAACTACTTTACTCAATAGTTACCATTCTTTTCTTTCTTCTAATTGTATGTTTGTATAAAAATTATTAAGATTGAATCTTTGTTTTTTTTCTTTTTTATTTTAAAATCCTAAAGGTTTCCATTTTTTTACCATTTTTGTTTTGATGTAGCAAAGAAGACGAGGAAAAATGTGTCAGCTATATGAGAGCAAAACGTCTTATTGACTAGAAATGTTTTGAGAAATTGTATTAAATTCAATTACACTAAATTTGAACATTAAAAACATATGGGGGTTATTGATGTCAAATTCTTTTCTTTATTATTTTTTTTATCTTCATATTTAAGTAGTTTTAATATTTAACTAAAATTTAATCATGACTATAGGCTAGCATGGAGTTAAATCTCAGGTTAACGATAACAAAAACTCATATTAATATATATTGTCCACTTTGAGCATAAACTCTTTTTGTTTTTTTTAATCATCATTCTAAAAGTCTCATATATATCACGGAGGTGTTGCCTACTCATTATTTATATACTTAAGATATTCTCCTTAAACTTAGTAACGTGAAATTTTTTTCATATGTTTTCTTTAACATCTCAAAACTAATGAGATGAGTAGTCTCGTCCATTACCCACCTATTTTCTATATAGTCAGGTATTTTCACTTTTTTTCAATATAAGATTATCTGTGCATATATCTCCTCCAAATATATTTAGTGCATTTATGAGTAATTTTGTGAGCTATAATACCTTATTAAATGAGCACCATATTTCATTTAAAAATCATTTAATAATAATTAAAGTAGCTCATCTATTATAAATACTAAAAAGTTTTATCTTTTTTAATATATGATCTCTAACACGTCATCTCAAGATCATACAATTGTCTCTTTGGTTTCACTATTTTGCGATTGAATTACAATTTTATTTTTATTGTATTGAATACATTTTTAAATACTATGGATTCTAATCCTAACACTAAACTAGTATTAAGTTCCATCATATAAAGTATCTCTCTATTTTATAATTAATGAGATTTGTGCTTTTTTTTTCAACGTGAAATTCTCAACAATTATATTATTTTAACCGATAGAAATGAAAAAAGAAAACCTAAAATAACAGTAAATGAATATAAGGATTTGAGTTCACATAAAAGAATTTTATTGTGTTTTTTGCCATACGAAATAACTATAGAATTTGTAAATAAAATGTAAAATGGGAGTCTTGACTTATTTTAGTATTTCTGAGAAAGTACATCATAATTATGAAAAGTAGGATTAAAAAGTGAACATAAATATAACAGTATGGATTAGATTGTTGTTAATATTGTTAGTCACTTTTAGAAGTGAAAAATGACTGCCCTAAATTGTAGCAATCTACATATGATGATAAGAAATGTAGACACAATTAAGAGTCTGCTTTTAAAGTTCATGCATCATGATATTTTGGAGTGCGTTGGTAACGGAAGATGAATATATGTATTGAAATATTTAGAGGGAAGATTGTTCCCCCAGACTAACATGTTGTTTCATTAACCTAGCTCCCTACCAAGCAACTACAATTTAGCCATGCAATATGCGCGTTGTACTGTGCACCATCTTGTCGGTAACCTTCGCAATAACACTGTTTAGAATCTTGTAACAAGTGTGTGGGCAGACTGCCTATTCGCCTACCAACTGAGCTCGTCCCCTGGAGCAAATTTTTATGTATTTCTTATATATACCATTACCATATTCTTCTTACCTTATTTTTTTTTTTTTAATATATTATACAATTCTTAGGTTTCATCAAGGGCGTGTTTGGCTTACATAGAAAGGAAAGGAAGAAAAAAGAATGATAGGAAAGAGAAGTATGTTAGTAATCTTGTGCTTGAGGTGGTTGCAAAATAGCAGGACAGAAGTTGGTGGTTGAGACAAAAGAAAGGAAAGTGTTAGTGAGTTTGTATTTGGGTACAAGAATGAGAAGGGAAGCGTTATTATTATTATTTTTTAATCTTTTTTATAAATTCCTTCACTTTATCCAAATTTAAAATATTATAATGATAAAATAAATTTACTACCATGTTACATAGAATTAATATTCACTCTACTAAATTATTTGTAAATTGTAAAACATTTATATTTTATAAAAACACCTAAATAAATTTGTATAAAAATTAAATGAAGTAAAACAAATAAGATGTTTAATTTAATAATTGATTAACAAAAATATTTAAATGCATATTTATAATAATACATGGACATAAATAATTATAAATATCGTTTAAATAATAGGGTAAATTATAAATTTAGTCCTTATGGTTTCAAGAAAAGTTAGAGTTTAGTCCCTATAGTTTAAAAATCTAAACTTTAGTTTCTATGATTTTGAGAAATCTACAATTAAGTCTCTATGATTTGAAAATTTAGAATTTAGTCCCTAAAATTTGATAAAATCTATTAATATTTCGTCATTAGTAATTGTTTGTGAATAAAACACTTATATAAAAAATGTAGACACAAAAATATATTCATAGATTGGACAAAAAACACACAATTTTATCAAATCTATTATCAAAAATTTAGTAATTGTTTGTGTCTAATGATGAGAGTGTGAGATAAGTAATTGATTGGACAAAAAACACACAATTTATACATCACATCTACGTTTTGAATTCGCCTACGATTTAAAAATAGCATTGACTATTTTATAAATTTTATCTAACCATAGGAACTAAATTCTATTAATTAATTTCTTCAAACCATAAGAACTAAATTTTATATTTCTCCAAACCATATGGACTAAATTTTATATTTCTCCAAACGATAGGGACTAAAGTCTCGATTTATAAATCATAAGGACTAAACTCTAACTTTCTTCAAATTATAGTGGTTAAATTTAAAATTTACCCTAATATAATATATCCAAAAATTACATGATAAATAATACATTTAAAAAAACGAAGATAGATAACTTATATATATAAATATAATCAAATAGTTAAATAGACGAGTTGGTTAGTCTTAAAATTAGAGGGGTTAGATTCAAATCATGGTTTTGACAAACTATTTTTGAAATATTTAATAATTAATTTGAATATTTATTGAGTGTATATATATATATACATGTTATAACCTAAAAATATTCATCATCATTTTTGCAGGCCTTTTTTTTCGGCATCAACAAAACATATTTATATAATGATAAGGAAATAGACAATATAAAAAAATGAATAAAAGAAACAAACATTCGAGAATTAAAAAAAAAAAAGTTAATTAGGAAAATATGTATTTTTTAGAAAATAATCAGGGAATGTCGAACCTTTCTTGACATTAAATTAATGTCTAAATAATAAATCTTGATTTTATTAATTGAAAAAATATGTTATAATGTCTATTCTACCCTTTGTATCAAAAGATTTGATTTATAATTTTTATTTGTTTCATTAAATCGTCCTTCCATCTGATTTATAAAAAAAACTAATAAATCTTACTTATTATCCAGTTTTCGTGAATGAAGATTTGGAAGAATATTCTACCGATCAGAATTACCAATAATTAAATTTACATTAAAAAAAAGGGAGAAAAAGATAATTCCCAACATACCTTCCATACTAGTTCATACTTGAATATGCACGAACCCACTGATGAGGTCCAACATCTTCTAGTCTAGATCTAATGTTAGGGGATATTTTTTCAACGTGTATAATGTGATACTTGTACTTTTTTAGCAGTATGCTTAAGCACAATTGAAGTATGTAGTCGTGAATATTTCACTATTGTACCCTGTTTAATTTTTTGCATCAGGTGGAATATGCAAATTGTTTGGTGCGCTTCATTGTACACCCTATTGAATGCATTATCAATACTTGTGTGAGAGTCCGACACAATCACCAATTCTCTGTGATCTCCAAAAATAGATTTCAATTTTCTAAAAAACCATCCCCAAGATTCATCATTCTCAAAATCGATGTTGTAATAAGAGTGCCGTCAAATTTATTTTTTAATGATGCATTGTAAAGACCCGACCCTTTAAGGGTCCCCCAAAACCCCTACCCCAAATGGATGCCTTAAATAACTTTGAAATCATTTAATGAAACACAATAATGAATCAATTCTCAAGGGTTTAAATCATCAAAACATAAGTCGAAGTACTCCTTCAATTTAAAATGAGTTAACAAAGAAAGGAAAAATACAGTTCTTTTAAGGAAATTAAACCGTTAGAACACAAGTTCCTCAGCAAGCATAAATAAAATGAAGGAACTGAACTGGAATGCAAAACGTATGGAAGGCTCGATATGCCCATGGTCTTCGCTACGCCAGATCAACCATCCTGGTAAAGCCCGTGTGTACCTGTGGGTTACCACAGAAGAAAGAAAAAAAATAGGGGTGAGTAATATAACTCAGCGAGATATAAATAACGAGTCAAATCATACAATCAGAGGATCAAATCATGTAATAAAGGGTTATCATACAATCATGGGACTCAAACACAACGATGTCGGGGCAACCCGAAGGCTAAGCCATCCCGAACACTCATGGTTCACAAACCGAGGCATCCCTACCAGAGATAAGCCTACCCAGTTCCGTCCCTTTATATAACACGGGGCAACCAGTTTAGGGCTAAGCCAACCGGGTTCCGAGATATATGCAGGAATCACGCGGTAAAAGCTATAATTTTCACATATAATATCGAATTATGAACAAAACACCCATCTAGCAATAATTTAATTTTTCTAACACGCATTGAATCAAATAAAACAGTCCAGGATGAGAGTTAACCCCCTTACCTTGCTCGTTTCCTACTTCAGGTACTACTAAATGTCCAAAATGCGACTTCCGAAAGTTGCTCCAACAAACACTGGGTGAAACAGGGTTAAAACATCAAAATTAGGCCATAAAACTATCAAAAACGGGTCCAGAGCGTCGAAATTACCCAAAAACAAGTACCCAAAAATTTTCCAGCGACTGACGGCGGCGCGTGGCCGGAAAAATGGCGGAGAAATAGACGGCGGCGGCGCGTGACGACAAGGCTCGCCGGCGCGTGAGCGAAACGCGCGGGAGACAAAACCTGCAGGCCTGGGACGCGTGTCGCTCACTGGAAGGTCGAATGCAGGCTCGGGAGACAACCAGGTTCGGGCGACCGTCGTTTTAGCTTCAGATTGGTCGGCATAGAAAGTCACGTCGGTGTCGGCAGCTCTGTCAGTGCACGTAACACAGAGTCCGACCGCGCTGAAATCAACTCGATCTGTAGGCGGCTGCAAGGGATCCCACGCGATCTGTCGACGGCTGCACAGAATACGAGTTTGACAGTGCTGAAATCGATGGCGGTTGTCTGGTGGCTACTGTCCCCGAGGCGACAAAGTCTAACGGCGGCGCAGACACTGTCGGCACCGAAATTTGCAAGTAATGATTGAGTGGCAGGTGTTGTCGGTGACTGTCGGAGATCGTAGAAAATTAGAGAAAGAGATTGGGCGGCGCTAATTTTTAGAAAAATAATCAAAACCTAATCATTTTACCCCTTTTGTCCTTTTATATATGACCAAAATAGTTGGCAGAGATTACAAAAATGCCCCTAGGGCTAAAAATGACCATTTGACCCCTAGTTTTCAAATTCCGACTTCACACCCCTCGAGTAAGACTTTAATTAAATGCTTTTAACTCTAAACAAGAATAAAAATGACTTTCAGAGTTCCCGGTAAGCCCAAAAAGAAACAAACTAACCTCGAAATAAGGGCAAAAAGTCAGGTTGTCACATGTACCATCAACGCTTATTGCAGGTACACAATATGTCTAGCCTTAGATTGATGCTGCCAAACTCATAAAGAAAATTTTGGACTAATCGTCACCATCGACATCATGTGCGGTACAACTCCCTACATATGATAGTGTTATGTCAGTCATTATTCTCCAAAATAATGTGGGCATAAACAAGACCTTCCCCCCTCCCCCTCAACACACGCATGGATATATTAATGGACCTACATAGTCATTATTTTCACTGTAAGCTATGATGATATAAAAATAAAAATGAGGGGGGTAAATTTGGGTGTACCTAGATTCCTCTTGATGATTATAGCAGTAAAATTCGTAAGTAGTGCATATGAATCTTCTAGTCGACCCCTAATTGCTTCTAGAGCTTTATCTTTGCCTTTAATTGCTTCGTAATAACTAATGTATACACCATAGCTTTTTCTAACTGTTAGAATAAATTATAGGATTATATTTAGGTTGTTAGGTTGGTTAAGATTGTATCTAGATATTATAGGATTAT
>JBBMEG010080578.1:0-46910 GCA_037832605.1 Cyclanthera cordifolia | reverse complement strand
GGGGTGCGTGGAGAGTTTTTTTTTTTTTTTTTTTTTTTTTTTTTTTTTTTTTTTTTTTTTTTTTTTTTTGTAGATTACAACAAGTGGGATAGGGAGATGCGAACTCGCGACTTCATGGTCCTTCGACGTTCACTGATATCGTTGAATTACTGCTCTTTGGGTGCAAAGTTTCTTTTAAAATAACAATTAGCCAATAAATAATAAACTAAATACAGGTTGGACAAAATTTAAAGTCAAAAAAAAGGAAAAGAAGGAAAAATCATTTGCTTCCGTGTGATTCAAAAGCAATCATGTTGAGGACATCATAACGCTACCTTGTAACTCAACTTCTTGCCATGATAGTTTACCTCGACCTCCACATTCACAATGTTCTCAAATACTGAAATAACTCTCTCTCTCTCTCTCTTTGATTCTAATAAAATTCAAAAAAAACAAATGACACTAAACTGGCTTCCAAATTTAATATCAAATCTATTCGTTGAAGGTCACTTTTTATAGGACAATGAGATCCTTAATTTTCTCTCACTACACCACTTCCACGATTTTAGTAAGCTATTTTTGGGAAATTTTAACTTGATATCAAAGTGTCCTTGCTTGGGCATGCAAGCTGTAACAAATCTTGGTTTTCATTATTCCTTAATCAAACACACTAGATATTTTGTGTTTTCTAGATATTTTTCTTTTGATATGGGTGGAATGCAGCCAATAATTGGGAATATTCTACCTTTGTCAACATCTGTAACTCTATACTAGGATTTGGTATGGGACCAGTATTGGGATTTTCCAGATTTGGTCAATGCCCTTAGCATCTATATTCCTATACTAATATGAATGTTCGTAACTTTGACGAGTTTTTAGCAATAAAATGCAAAAAACATCCAATATTTTATCATAAGACTGTAAATTCACATATTTCATTTTTACCATGCTCAAAGTGACAAATAGTGTCTTTAGCCTAATTTCTATATAAACTAATGCAATTCTTATATTTTAAGCTTTTAAAGTGCATGAAATCTTGCCTAAATAAACATAAATAACTCTCTAAATGGAGTGTTATCACTTATGTCATAGAATCAGCTTGTTTAAACATGATTTTTTTTATAATTTAAGTGAGTTTCTAATGTTAAACACATGCTTTCACAATCTAAATAACTCTCTAGTTGAAAGTTATAAGGATGTAATGTAACATTCGTCCTCGGCGATGCCTAGATTATAGCTTATAAAGGGTGGGATCTTAATCATAATGCAAGCCTGTAGTGGGAAAGACTCAACTTTTGGCGAAAAGTGTGGAGGGGCTATTAGACACAAGCTATGTTTAGTTAATTTAGGCATGTAGACTTGGACCAGACAATCTTTGCAAAACGACAACTGTTAGGTTGGCAGTAGCATGTGTTGTAGGTACAAGCACTAAGTGTCGAGTGGATAGCTCTCTTAATCTAGAGATGTTAGTACACCATCCCTTATTGTTAGCCTGTAGTTACGTGAGTGCCCTCTAGGCCTAACAAGAGAAAAGTGAGCATGTTTAAGGTCATTTAACGTACTTCATGTGTCAATCCTTTTTAGGGAGCATGTGCATGTCTTCAGGTCATGTAATATACCTCATGATCTAGTTAGTTTCTAGGATGTGTGAGATTCGTTATTCATGTATTTACTTGTTCCTATAACTAGACTGTGTATACTTATTAAGTATATCTATAATCACACTTATTGTGGTTTTTCTCCAGGTAAGCACGAACATATCATAGGTGTAGCTAGGAGAGGAGCTGGCATGATCAGAGTGGAAACTATTGCGTAGCCAATTTATTGTTATTTGATTTATTTTCTTCTGTACGTGTAGGATTATTAGGATTAAATGTTCGAATTAGTTTTCAATTGTTGTATCTATTTGCAAAACTCTGACAAGAGGCTTAGTCATTTCATGTTTTATTTGCTTATAACAATTATGCTGATTTGTTTGTAAGAATTCCATGTTGGAACTGTTTCACTAGTAGAAACCAGAGTTTTAGTGTCGGTCATATGCCGACATCTTTCATATTTGGTGTTGGAAAAACGACCGTCATCAATACAGGTGACATTAAAGACATTTACTGATGGACACATTTAGTGACGGACAGAAACCGACACCAAAAGTCTTTGGTGTCACGCAAGATGACCAAAAGTTTGTGCTGTCGCTCATTGGTGTTTGTTTGGAGCAACACAGATGAAGACCGACACTAAAAGCCTTTGGTGTCGCTAAAAAACCATCACCATTTCTTTTTGTTGTCGGTCTTGATCGACACCAAAAGCCTTTGGTGTTGCTTTTTTGTGTTGGTTTGGAGCGGCACCAATGCTTTATGGTGTTAGTCTTGACTGACACAAAAAGGCTTTGATGTCGCTTTTTGGTGTTTGTTTGGAGAGACACCAATGCTTTATGGTGCCGGTCTTGATCGACACTAAAAGCCTTCGGTGTCGCTTTTTGGTGTTGGTTTAGAGGACTTTTGGTGTCGATTTTTGCGCCCGACATTAAAAATACTTTTTTTTAATTTTTAAAAAACAGATTTTTATGGGTCACCATTAGTCACATTAAAAATATATTTCAAGGCAAATATAATAAGAAACAATACCTTGAAAATGTCAAACCACAAAAATTCATCTTTACAAACACTTCAACAGAACGTTTTACCTAGTATTCACCTTTAAACTCATCTTTACGAACATAATATAAGAGTTTTTGTCTCGCCAGAAAGATTTGTAGAATATATATATATATATATATATATATATATATATATAGACTACTTTAGTAAAAAATACACAATATATTCTCTTGAATATAATCAAAATACACATGAATATATTTTCATAGAGTATATAAACAATATCCAAAATACTATACATGAACTAATCTTTGTTCGGTAATAAAAATCTACCTATAAAGTCTGCCCATTCGATTCGTACTCCATTCATATCTTCTTTATTGTATGGTTTCGTGGAGTTGAACTAAAGCATAAAACAATATTTCGAAATTAGTAAACAAAAATTTTTGTAGAATATATAAACAAAAATTTTTAATGAAGTAAAACAAAAACTTACCAGTTTATGATGGTGGGGGTGTTGGATATCATCTTTCGCATGAACAGTTGGACATAAGATCCACACACTATTGATCCCAATTGATGAGGACACTAGTGAACAAAATTTTATCATTAATATAATAATTCTACATGACAAGAATCGAAGAAATCTATGATTTATTTACGTATCTTTACTAATTTCCATGCTAATTTTGTGGATCTGAACTCATTCTTTGATTGCCACAATCGATAAGAACTACAGAAAAAAAGTGAAAACATTAGGATAATAAGTTAATTGAAACAAAAAAACTACAAAAAACAAAGAAAACTTATGTATTTATGATATGAGCTAAACTCTCATCGGGTGCCTTCTGATAGAGCGAGTTCATAATATAAACAATCCCATCTTCAAGAATTAGGACTACTAAACAGTATCATCTTCATAGATTACATGCTACGAAGTTTAAAATATGAAATGCATACTCGGTATTAAAAGGGAAAGAAGACACGTTGACGGACATCCATAATCATGTCAAAACGATCAGCAAGATTCTTAATTTGCTTTTCTTGATTTTGATTTCTCAAAATCGATGCAAAGCTACTACCGTCTACTAGTAAGTAGTTATCGAGCATCCACTGATCGTAAGTAGCCCAAATGTAGCTGAAATAGATTTAGGAAAAGTTAGTAATAAACATATGTAACAAAGTTGGTATAATAATTGATTAGGATATAGTACTTACGCAATGTAACAAAGAATAGCAGTGTAGCCAATTTCTTCAATCTCACAATACTACAAAATGTTTTCTATGGCAAGGAAGCAGTTGTTGTGAAATCCAAACATATTCTCGGTAAGATCTATTTGTAGCATATCACTATCACTCATACTATGTTTGGCAAAGTGATAAACCAACTTGATTGTGGTATGAAGCGTCATGCCTGATTGATGAGATTGTGTATCTGACACAATATTCTTACCTTTGTTTGGAAGTGACGACTATGACAATAAATTTAATCTATTATTAGTAAACTAATAGTGTGGTACATACTATAAAGAGGAAATGTAAAATTAAATACCTCTTTTGATACGTTGGTTGACTGAATAATCCATGCACACGACCATGGCACAAAAGTGTTGACGGCTTGCCCAAGGTATTGAAGCTCATCTTTTAGAGGAATTGGAAGGTCCAAATCCTTGCTATTTCCAATTATTAAATCCACTAGGATGCATGCGTTGTACTTTCCTAGTGGAAGACCATGAATCTTAGCAGGTGCGCTGCTTGATTCATACATTGTGCCAATGACAACAATGTTGTCAACATTTTCAATGGCAAGTTGACATGCCACACCCTTCAAAGAAACTCATAGTTAGAGTAATATCGATATTAATTTGATAATATAAGAAATGAAATGAAATTAATAATATGCAACTTACTTCTCCTAAGTGTTCTACAACAGGATGGACAATGCAGGGTTGATCTCTAATGACTTGAGGCGTTTGAAGGATCTCATCTGCTTGCCTTATTGGTTCTTCCAGAATCGGAGGTGATTGATCGTGATTACTCCCAGTACAAGGGGAGCAACAAATTGGCTAACACGTCCTCGATGCACGAGTGTTCTCGTACTATCATTTGGACGAGCCATTTTGAAAAAAAAATGACGAAGATAGAAATTAACCAACGCCCCTAACACGTCCTCGATGCTCGGGTGTTACCAAGGCTTCAATCAAAATATATGTACCTCGATGTGCATTTTCAATTTATTCTGAAATGAAAATATTATAAATTAATTAAAATTAATCCAACAGACATTTGAAGTGTTAACTGTAGTATCAATTAAACATCCTTACAATTCGATTGGAGGCTTCAATCATGGCTTCATCAACATGCACTTTATTCTTTCCCTTTCACCCTTCCATCCATAGTAGTGCACGTGAGAATGAGTTCGATTTAATATTTACACCCTAAATCCACCAAACAATGACTTAGTAAAGTGGAATAAAATAATCATAACATACAATATATATTAAGGTTTAGAATTCTTACTAGCTCATGACTGAGTTGGGCATAACCCTTTCTGGCCATACGGTGAGGATATTTAGAAAATTTCGTCTCTCTTTTTGCTCTTCACTATTTTTCTATATTTAATTAACACATTAGTAATATGCTAAACATTAAAATAATATACAAAATACAAAAGAATTAAGTAATTACCTTAAATTCCTCTGATAATCGAATATTTACAAAATGATCCCACTCTTCTTGTGTGATGTATGAGTATTTTGTAGGCGGATGGACTAACTTCTCATGGTCTATGTTTATAAACGGCTTGATATAATCGTTAACGAGATTATATCTTAATGTTCTTAATGTCCTCGCCATAGACATCATGATCCTATGTTTGGACATATGATCCACCTGAAATGACATATGTTTAAATAGAATAAAATCGGGTTAGTTATAGTATGTAATACATGATAATATTTAGTTAAATATTTACCTCTATGAAATCCCAGACATTCTCTTTTAATTGATCGGGGACAGCTGCTCAAGTATCCTAGGTGAGAGGTATATGAGATCTGACACATACACCAATATAACTACACAATTTCTTCGCACTATCTTAGATTTCTTGACCCATTGAGATATATTGAACTACGCTCCGTTCTCCAGCCATTTTTTCCTGATAAAGGTCATGCAAGACTGTCACGCTTCTAGTGAACCTGTTTCGAGCAGGTGTGTTCACAGGTATACCATCAGCATGATCGCTCTCCGAGCTAAACATGATCTAAATCTGCACAACAGAGAGAAGATATGTTAATAAAATATATAATTGGTTAAATTATCTTTAGTATGATTAATATATAAGTGAACAAGTCATCATCACAATCACTAACCTATTTATTTATCCATGTACCCTCACAATCATTTCTAATATAGGTGAAAGAGTCATCATCAATAATATTAGGCAATGTTTCGATGACCCCATACCCACAATCTTGGCCGGTATCAACTTCATCATGAACATGATCTTCGACCATTGTTTGTTGAGGTATCAAAACCACCGATCAACGAGAATCATGTGGTTCTTTTATATAGAATACTTGCTTCGCTTGAGTGGCTAAAATGAAGGAGTCGTATTTATATCCAATGTGATTAAGGTCTACAGTTGTAAATAAACCGTCGTCTACGTTAATTCCATAATTATTTTCCACCCAATCACATTTGAATAAAACAACTATAAAATTATGATAACCAAGCTCCCAAATTTCTTGAAGTACACCATAAAAGTCATTTCTAACATAAGGAGATTTTTGTCCTTCGAACTAGAAACTTGCAAAGTTTGTGCCGTTATCATAACTCCAATATTCTGCACACTTCTAAGATCATCTCGATTTTTTGTATGATATTGAATATCATTGACCATATAACTATTATAATCGGTCACTTCTAAACGAGGTCCATGTGATACCCACCTCAACGTAGATGATATAGAATTGTTCCGAACCCCTAAATCGAGCCCAACACTATCACACAACCAAGTATTGAATTTTCGATTATGTTTGTCTTGAAGCCATTTTTTATTTTTAGACCTACTAGGATTCAATTTGGACAACATCTGCATGTGTTGATCTACAAATGGAAGCACAATGTCTAAGTTATGTAGTACATACAAATGAGCTTAATCAATCATATCCTTAGTTGGTGTTTTATAATTGGCAGCAGATAATGGTCGATCAATCTTATTTGCATATGTATTATTTGATGATCGCAATCCAACAGATCCAACTCATTGTAAGAATTCAGAGCAAAACTCTATCGACTCTTCTACTATATAATTTTCTCAAATGCATCCCTCCAGTCGATTTCTATTACCAACATAACCTTTCAAAATATTCATATATCTTTTAAAAGGATACATCGACCACCTCAAATAAACTGGTCCATAAAATTCTACCTCTTTTACAAGATGAACCATTATTGTGAAAAATGATGGTGGAAAAAACTTCTCCAAAGACATAAAGTGACCACTACATCATCTTGTAATTTTTTCAACTTAGTTGAATCTATCGACATAGAACATATAGCATTAAAGAAAAAGCATAAACGAATGATAGTGTATAGAACATGTTTAGGCAAAATACCACGAATTGCTGCAAGTAGTAGTTATTGCATCAAAACATGATGGTCATGCGATTTTAACCCGTAAAGTTTCAAATCACTAATCGAGACTGTTTTACTTATCTTGGATGAATATCCTTCAGAGACTTTAATTTCAGATAATGTTTTACACATGCTCAATTTCTCATTTATTGTTAGTGTGCAACATGCTGGAGGCAAGAATATTCTTTTCTCATTTTTAGGGCTAACTCGGATCTGATATTCAATTCAACTAAGTCTTGACGTGTTTTTAACCCATCTTTTGTTTTTCCATGAATATCAAGATGGGTTCCAATAATATTAGAACAAACATTCTTGTTGATATGCATGATATCTAAACATGTTGCACGTGAAAATGTTTTCAATACTCCAACTCAAAAAAATTTGATTTCTTCTCCCAATAAGTGTTTGCATGTTGTTGTTTTCTACGTCCTTAACCATGATTAAATTTGAATAGTATTTAGTTCTACAAGAATTTCTTCACCGCATAACAGTTCAAGAGCTACTCCAAATTCTTGTTACCCATTAAATGCTTTCTTTTGTCGTCTATATGTGTGCCCAATAGGTAGATATCTTTTATGTTCAAGGTATGTCATCTTTTTTCCCTTAGGTAAATAAGTAGATGTTGTTTTCTCTCCACATATCGAACATGAATGATACTCTTTTACAGTACACCCATATAAATTACCATATGTAGGGAAATCATTAATGATCTACAACAAAATAGCTTTCAGGGTGAAACGTTGTTGACGGTATGCATCAAAACATTCAATACCTCTATTCCATAACATTTTTAGATCGTCAACTAATGGTGCTAAATAAACCTCTATGTCATTTCCGGGTTGTTTGGGTCCAGAAATCAATGCATTTAACATCAAGTATGTACGCTTCATGCACAACCATGAAGGTCGATTGTAAGTCACCAAAATCACTGGCCAACAACTATATCTAGTACTTTGGTCTTCGTATGGATTTACAACATCTGTTGATAAGGCTAGACGAAAATTCCTTGATTCTAAACTAAATTCTGGCCATCTTTTGTCTATTTGTTTCCATGAGAGTGTATCGGCTGAATGTCTTATATTCCCATCGATCTGCCGGTCAGTAGCATACCACGTCAATAATTTTGAAGTTTATTTACTTAGAAACATTCGTTCAAATCTTGGAATGGGAGAGAAATACCATATGACTTTTACTGGAATATTTTTACCCTCTACTTGAACATTCTTTCAAACTTTCCATCTTGATGTTCCACATGTAGAACACAATTCGACATTAGCGAGTTCTTTTCGATACAAACAATAGTCATTGATGCAGGTATGAATCTTTTCATATTCATTCCTAATGTACTTAAAATCTTCTTGGCATTATAGGTAGATATCAGAATTTCATTAGGACAAGGCAATAGAATGCTCAATAGTTTTAACAACTCTGTGAAACTCTTATCGCTCCATCCAAACTTTGCTTTCAAATTATAAAGCTTAATCAATGCATATATCTTAGTAAAATTATTACAATTTAGGTATAATGGTTTATTGACATCCTCTAATGATTGCTCAAGTATTGGTGATTTGTCGTTAAATTAATCGTGTGTAGCCTCAAACATACGTATTTATTCATCCAAATCCTCATCTATAATTTGCTCGATATAGATTATCCATGCCAAATCTATGTGACATAACTTTGATCGATACCATTACAAATAAATGGTCTCTTACTACATTCACATTTTGGTACTTGACATTCACACATTTCAAACATGGACAACAAACAACAGTTGACCCTTTGGAATATCGTAAAACATTTTCTATAAAACTTTCAACTCCTAAACTATATTCTTGTGACATTCAATTCTTAAGCATCCACAACTTACTTTAAACATATAACTAAACTCATAAACAAATAAATAAAACTATAGCAAAATAAAAATAGAAAAAATAGCAAAAAAAAAAAAAAGAAAAAAAAAAGAGTACCTTTGAAATGTAGAAGGTGGAAGAGAAGCTAGAGCCCGAAAATGAAGAAGAAGAAAGCTGAGAAGCTTGAAAATAGAGTTTTGGCCGCGGGTAAAGAGAAAAGAAAACTGAGAAGAAGAAGAAGAAAAGTAATGGAGTTTTTGGGAAGAAGAAGAAGAAGCTTGAAAATTGAGTGAGGTTTAGCTGAAAATTAGGGAGAAAATAAGCTTGAAATGAAGAAGAAAGAAGAGTGAAAACGTACTGAAAAAAATGTGACTGAAGAAATGTGTCGAAACTGAAGAAGAGAAAAATATAACGAAAGTTTTGAAATACTGTTTTGGTGTTGGTCCACCTTTTTGTGTCGGTTTGATTGACACCATATATCTGTTGGGCCGGTTTTTTAATATATGGTGTCGGTTTGACCGACACCAATTGTTCAGACCGACACTATATATCTGTTAGACCGGTTTGGTGTCGGTTCTTTTGGTGTCGGTCATATTTGGTATCGGTCTGATCCACACCAATTGTCTAAACCGACACCAAAAGTGACCGACACCGTATATCCGTGTTTTTTTAAGAAAATTGGATAGACTGTCACCTATTCCCTCTTTTATAGAAGTGTTTACTGACTGAGCTTATTGACTACGTAGCTAATGTTTACTTAAAGATAGTGATGTAGATGAGTTTATCTACCTACTTTTGATAAATAGTTAGATCTAAAAGCTTGTCGTCAAGGAATTCTTAAAGTTTGATTTTTATAATTAATGGGTCAAGTTTAAATTTTTGCACCCAACAAGCCTACATCATCAAGAAGTAGTAACAACACCATAATTTTTAAGCTAAAAAGTTGATGCAAGATGTTACCTTATCATTGACTTGTGCACGATTTTCCGTTATGACTATAATGTCATGCACATACACTAATGTAACAACAATGTTACCTTTGATGCCTAAAAAAAAAAAGAAAATTAACAGTCAAATTTAAGTTGGAAAAAACTCGAGGGAAGTAAGATAGAGAAAAACTTGACATGCATGCCATTATCGTAGGAAATGATTCAAATTGTATATGAATTTATGCGATCAATACACCATTTTAACATTAGTAGATGTCGTAGAACAATAGTCAAGTGGCAAATCTATAAAGATTTCCTTATTAAGACCCATATCAAGGAAAGCTTTTTTCACACATATTGAATGAGAGGCTAATTTGGTGAAACAAACAAAAATGGACCCTAACAATCATAAGTTTAGTAACACACGCAAATGTCTCTATAGAATTATGGCCCTCCTATTGTGAATAATCTTTGGCCACTCATTCGAGTCTTATAGCATTTGACTGGTCCATCGACCTTATACTTCCTTATATAAATCTGCCAACACCCGACATATTGTTTATCCCTAAGTAGTGGCAAGTCTTTGAAAGTTCTATTCAATTTCTTTGTTTAAAGTTTGTCATGCATTGCCTCTCTCAAGTGAATAAGGTAAAGCATGATGTTATTATGGGTCATATGAAGAAAAAACGTGTAAAGAAAAATTCGTAAAGTCAAAGCCAAAAGCATCACAATTTTGATAAATTGGGGCTAAATGACAGAGAATTCTGTTTTGGCATTGATAATGCAAGTTAGGCAAAGATATATTGCACCTAGTAGAGGAACAACACAGCTACTAAATAAATCACGCTCTTTATAGATGTTGTGAGCATTCACATTATGAAAAAGATAAAGCTTTTCATGGAACACTGCATCACATGACAGAATCCATAATAAAAAAAATCTTGAATCCTTTTATGTCAAATGAATATCTTATAAAAATCAATTAAATTGCTCAATAGGTGATTGGTCAAACGACATATGCAAAGAGAGTAGCTTAAAGTACTATCGTGGATGTTTCACGCATTGACAAAGTTGTTGGCATCCGAGTTCACAAAAACTTAAGTGTACATCGTTAATTATAGTCAAATAATAAATCCCTAAGTCATTTCCATATGGTTTGATTGTTTTAGGAATTTACTAATTTGATCGGAGTTAGAACAGAAAATAAACGATCAATGTTGATTTGGTTTTGTGATTAACTAGTGAAGACAACGTAAAACTATGCAGACTACTAAATGATTAACATGCAGAATGCGATAGGCATTGATATTGATAGAATTAATAAACCCACAAAATATAAACTTATAATTTAAAGTAATGATGATGCAAGTAATATTTACTAACTAGATAAAATAAACTAAGTTGAATAAACATAGATTTGATTAAAAGTTAACGAATGTAGGCAACATTACTTAGGATAAATTTAACATGTAAAAAGAGTAATTCACACTAGACTTATACTAATGCCATGTCTCGACATATTTTTACATAAACTTGAACTCCTTACCAAAGCTTAGCACATTACCTAAGTGGTTCATATAAACCAGTAGGATGAATATTCCTAGACTATTCCCAAACATACAAAGACTAACATTGCAAATAGAATTAACAACAGAAATTAACTTAAAACGTAGAATAACTTAACATAAGAGATAATAGAATCATAATTGAACAAAGCTTAAAACATAACTTCAATTAAACTGAATTTGAAACAAATGTTTGACAAAGATGTTCAAAGGTAAATTAAATTTAAAACGTAAGAGAACAAAAACATAACGAAAAAATAAGGCTAGGTCAAGAGAGAATTAAATTAATATTCGTTACCATCATCAAATTTCTTGTTCCAAGACCTGAACGCTTGTAATGAAAAAAAAACAGATTTTTTTTGACGATGCTCTTCCTGTAAACACAAGGTTCATCAACATTCTGCTCAAAGCTATATGATTTGATCACATTATCAAATCTCTTGTTCCACGACTTAGATGATTTCATTAATCCATAAATGAATTTAACAAGTTCTCAAACCTTTTGCTCTTGCCTCTTGGATCAAACCCATGTAGTTGGTTCATCTAGATTTCATCTTCATGATTGTCATTCAGAAATGCAATCTTGACATTCATCTGCCATATCTCATAGTCATAATATGAGGTAATGGCGATAAGTAGATCCTTAAAGAGCTAACATTGCAATATGGAAGAATGTCTCATCATAATTCACTCATTCTCTTTGAGTGAAGCCCTTTGCTAGAAGTCTAGCCTTGAAGGTTGAAACATTCTTATCTACACCCATTTTTTCTCTTATAGATCCACTTCACCCAATAAGCCTTACATTCTTTGGTGCATCCACAAGTCACTAGAATAAATTGCAGTACATCCACTCTTTTTTCGAGGTTCATGACTTTTATCCATTCTTTTTGGTCAATATATCCTCCATTTACTTTCTAAAAGATAGTGGATATTCAACATTATCCTAGATAACATTCAGTGTCTCTAAGACACCTGTATAGGAACTGGATTACTTCTAATCCTTTCATTGTGTCAAGTAAGACAACTTTCCTGATTGGGAGGAATTAGACTATCAAATCCCAATGATTCATCAACTACGTATATGAGTTTCCAATATCTAATGCCGATGAGCTATCAACAACTTTTGTTGACTTTTCAGCAACAACACTTGTTGTAGGATTTGTAGCATCATTGAAATTTAATTCCTTCAACACCATTGCCGATCGAGGTTTATGGTTTCTTACATAATCCTCTTCTAAGAATGATGACATAAACACTTTATTCTCATCTAGATTATAAAAGTAATCTCCTTCTATTTCCTTCTGGTAGCCTAGGTATAGCTTTAACGTGGTTCTAACTTTTCTAGATTTGCAGTCAGCACATAGGTTGGACATCCCCAAATTCTGAAGTAAGACTAACTACCTTTACGTCCTATACATAACGCACAAGGTGTCTCTAACACACTCTTTGTGGGTACCAATGTTCAAAGTGTATGATGTGGTCTCCAATGCGTATCCTTAAAATGATATCAGTAGCTGAGAAAAGCTCAACATCGACCAAAAAATTTCCAAAAAGGTTTTATTTCTTCCTTCTGAAACACCATTCTACAGAGGTATTCCAAGTGCTAAGAAATGAGACGTTATTCCATGTTCTACTGACTAGTTTTGGAATTTTTGGTCTGTATACTCTCAACCACAATTTGATCCCAGCATCTTAATCCTTTGATTTAATAGGTTCTCAACTTCAGCCTTAAACTCGTTGAATCTTTTCAAGAGTCTTCCATTTATGCTACATTACATAAATGTAACCATATCTTGAGTACTCTTCTTTAAAGAACACAAAGTACTCATACCCTCTCAAGCTTTAACATTCATTGAACCGCACAGGTCTCAATGTACAAGTTCTAAGAGTTGTTTCAGTTTAGCTTCATTTGTTGTAAAAGGTCTTTAAGTCATCTTGCTTTTTATGTAAGATTCACATACAAGTAAAATGTTCATCTTTAACCCAGTTAGAGAACCACTTTTTACAACCTTTTAATTCTATTAATATTTATGTGACCCAACCTTAGATGCCAAAGATATGTATTGCATTTAGGTGAAAAATTCTTTGTCGTTTATTTGTTCTACTATTTGCTGTTTTAAGCACTTCAGAATTTAAAAGTGTCTTACAAACCCTTGATCTGAGCATATACCATTTCTTTACGTTAATTATCGAACAATGCTTAAGCCATTATTTATAAGAAAAAACTAGATTTCCATTAAAATTAATTGAATGAATATAATCTACAAGGCAAGAAACTGAAATTAGATTTCTCATAATCCGAGGAGCCAACTACACGTTCTCTAATACTAAAAATGAATAGTTGAAAAATAACTTGACCATTTCAACAATTGTTGCTGAAATAACTTCATCGGTCTCCACCTTCAATGTTATCTACCCATGTTCTAGCTGCTCCCAAGAGTCACTTCCTTGAAATGATAACATATGTGATTGTGCCCAAATCTAAAATTCAACCATTGGATAACTCTTCCACAAAACAAGACTCAAGAACTAGTAGAAGATATTTGCCTTCAATGCCTTTCTTCGTTCCTTTGTATTCAGGACAATTCCTTTTCCGGTGATCGAGCTTATGATAATGAAAACATTTTTCATCCTTCTCAATCTTGACTTTTCTTGGGCACTTTACTTATTCTTTCTCCCACCAACTTTTTTTTCTTCTTAGAGCACTTCACCTTGAAAGTCCAACCTTTAAGCTTAGTTCCTAAAACTCGAGGTTCTAGGACTATCTTTCTTGAAGATACCATTTGCCTCCCCTTTTTGCCTTTGATTTTCATCATAGAATCGTAGGTTTAAAGTTCATTATGGAGAGTTGTCGGACACATGATACCGGATAGCGTCTCAAGAGTAAAGCTCACCTGACTCGTAGTTTGTTCATAACAACATTACTTTTAAATTATAAAAGCTACCGATAACGTTTAAAGAATAAAGCTCAATTAAGTCGACTTTTCTATAAATACCCCATTCATTTAGTCGTGTTGAAGTGGGTCATCATCTGAAGCACATGCTCTATCACTGAAATCCCTAGGTTCATCTTATCATTATGAATGGCCAAGAGAGCATGATGCTTTTCCTAAGTAGGCGATTACCCAAACATCTCATGAGGGGCTTTCTAAAAAAGGGATGAAAGCTTGCAGGTGAAAGGCATATGTTATTGAAAAACTAAAGCCATCAACAAATGTTCAAGAAGTTAGAAGTTTCTTAGGGCACACGAGTTTTTATAGGCGATTCGTAAAAGATTTCTCTAAGATATTGAAACCTTTGTATGATTTGCTGGAAGTCAATAGGACTTTTGTTTTCACAGAGGAATGCCTCAAGGCTTTTGAAACATTGAAGTTAATAATTACGCCAATTATAATGTCCCCAAATTAAACAAGCCATTGACAATAATGTGTGATGCGAGCGATTTTGAAGAGATTTTGTATCAAGTCAGGTTTTATTATTGGGATGAGTCGTATTTATATTGATAGTGTAAAAATAGGATGATTCAAAGATGGTAGGAGCTGATGAAATGCTATCCATTTTGAAGTCACGCCACCCTTCGCTCTATGGAAGACATTTCGGAGGATTGCAAACCGCTACAAAGGTTTTTTAATCATGTTTGTATTGCCCTAACGTGGTTAAGGATGCTCATTACATTGCAAAAACATGTGATAAATGCCAACGAAAATGTAATATAGGAAAGAGAGATGAGATGTCTTTAAAATTTATCTTATAAGTCAAGTTATTTAATGTTTGAGGTATTGATTTTATAAGACCATTTCCCCATTGCATGGGATCTTATACATATTAGTTGTTGTTGACTATGTGTCCATATGGGTAGAAGAAGTTGCATGCCCGTTTAATAATGCCAAGACTGTAACCAAGTTCTTACATCATAATATATTTACTTGGTTTGGGAGATCAAGAGCATTAGTTAGCAATAAGGGGACACGTTTCTTCAATAAAGCAATGACCTAGGTTTTACCACCCTCAGTCGAATGGGTAAATTGAAGTATCCAACAGAAAGATTAAAAATGTCTAAGAAAAAGTTGTTGGACCTTCTAGAAAAATTATCCAATGATGTGTGGTGGGCATGTCGCACCATATTGAAGACTTTTTTAGGTATGTCACCCTATAGCTAGTGTTTCGAAAGACATGTCATCTGCCATTAGAATTTGAACACAAAACATTTTGGGCTATTCAAAATTAAACTTAGACTTACAATTGGCTGGTCTTGCTCGAATGATTCCATTACTAGATGTAGAAAAGTGCCGCCAGTTTTCCTATGAAAACGATAAGTTGAGTAAAGAGAAGACAAAATAATGGCATGATAAGAGGCTTTTACTTAAGGTATTTAAGGAAGGATATAAGATACTCTTGTACAACTCATGCTTAAAGCTTTTTCCAAGTAAACTTAAAATCAAGTGGTTTAGGCCTTTTTGAATTGTTAGGATTATGATAGCGGAGTAGTCAAAATCAAGAATAAAAAGGAGAACAATTGTTTGTAGTGAACAGGAAGCACTTAATGCATCAAACGAGGAAGTGCAACGCAGTGCATCCTCAGGACCTCTCAGAAGAATAGAGTGAATGTGATGCTTGGAGCACACATTAGAAGTTGGTCCATTATAATTAAACTTCAAGCATATTTATGATTTAATTTTTCCTACCTCTTATTAAGAAGTGTAGTATTGCTAGATTTAGATTTATTTGAAGAAACTTATTTTTATAGGTTGAGATCAATTTTTTTTAATTGATTTTAATAACTGAAAAACAAAAATTTAGTATGTCTCACATTAGAATTTTTCTTTGGTAATTAAAGTTATATTAGCATAATGCCAGCATTAATGGAATCTCAAATAATGGCTAGCTGCAATTATTATGTTGTTGATATTTAGGCGTATGAATTTTTTTTTCAAATCCCATATTTATTTTCTTTCTAAAAATCTTAAAATAGTGATCCTCACCGAGAAGTTTTTCATTATAACACCATTCAGAAATCCTGTGTGACCCTCAACTCCCTCTATCCCAATCTTATCAAAAAAAAAAAAAAAAAAAAAAAAAAAAAAAATCTGTTTTGCTACTTTTTTTTACTTCATGGCTACACGAACTAAAGCACATATATTGGCTTCCCTAGTCGAGAAGATGATTAAGAATGGTGAGGTCAAGCTAGGAACGATCAAGAAAAAGGTTGCACGCAAGCGCGTTCCAGTAAGAAAATGGTACGTCTAGATTCCGACTCAAAAATTGGTGGTGGGAGTTCATTGAAATGGAAAGCTAAGAGGCCTATACTTTGGAAACCTCTCGATGTTAAACCTCTTTGCATATTATTCTCAATCGATGACGATGTCATAGAGGACCGGGTAAGAAAAGATTACAACATGTAAAATGTTGATGCCGAAAAATGGTCAACAGATATCCACAGTAAGATTTGTTTAACTGAGGACGAAAAGAACTACAAAAAAGTGCAAATTAGGACATACCTGTGTGGTGTGAGCCACATGGCCTCGGCTGCCTAAGTCAGTAGGAGATTTTAGGAGGATTATTTAGAATTTAGAATGACATAACAATACTTAGCTCGATTAGCTTAGGATCCGTCCCTTGGAATGGAGAATGAACTGACTTTATATAGCAGATGGTTTCGTAACCGCTGTAGCTCACTAATGGGCGACTTGATGGACGATCGTTAGAAACGTCCGTCATTAAGCCGGGTATGAATACCGACGTAACTCCTGACCGATACCCTTTGGAGGTGTAACGACTTTGACTCCAGAGTTACTTGGACTCGGTCAACTCTTACGGGTTCTCACCTCCACGGTCGACCCTTTAGGGATCGGGCCTCTCATTGTAACGCTGGGACGTTACGGGTGTGCAACATTCTCAAACGCTACTTGGACTCGATCTACTCTTTGGAAAGTCCTGACCTCCACGACCAACCCACTTGGGCTGAACTACTCGTTGTAACGGGGGACGCCACGAGATGCAACGCCTCCATACGTTACTTGGACTCGGTCGACTCTTCGAAGAGTCCTGACCTCCACGACCAACCCACTCGGACTGACCTACTCGTGGTAACGAGGACGCCATGAGGTGCAGGGCCTCCATACGTTACTTGGACTCGGTTGACTCTTCGGAGAGTCCCAACCTCTACGACCAACCCACTCGAACTGACCTACTCGTTGTAACGGGGGACGCCACAGGGTGCAGCGCCTCCATACGTTACTTGGACTCGGTCGACTCTTCCGAGAGTCCTGACTTCCACGACCAACCCACTCGAGCTGACCTACTCGTTGTAACAGGGGACGCCATGGGGTGCAGCGCCTCCATACGTTACTTGGACTCGGTCGACTCTTCAGAGAGTACTGACCTCCACGGCTTTCCCCCTAAGGGGTGTTCGCCTTCTTTTGCCGGACCCAGGAGGGTCGAGGCTGCAAGGGCCAACCCCTAAGGGGTCGAGGTCTTCCTTGGCCAATCCCTGGGGAGTCGTAAAAGAGGTCATCTACAATCTTGTCCTCACATTTTAAGAAATTGGCTAATGGCTGTCGCCACTATTTTAGACAAACTTGTGCTTATTGAGCATTTGCTGAACAACGAGATGAAGAGCTAAAGGTAGCCATGTTATTACTTGACAAAGAAATACAACTGCCACTTTTTCTAACAGAGGCCACAACTAAATTCAACTTTGCATTTAACCCTAGTGAGAAGTCCTACACACTGACAATGAAGGAAGTCTCTATTTATTTTATCGTTCTATTTTTTTATTTGTTACTCGTATTTCTTTCGTATTGAGTCATACATGTTTTGATATGAATTTATTAGGGAAATTAGGAGTTAGCGTTGTATGAATATAGGTTATTTTTTATGTTAGGTATTGTTTAGTAGTACATACGACATCATTGTTTGATTTTCTCAACAATGTGTTTAACTTCGATAAATTACTGATCAAGTAAAGTAACTAGTTTTTGTTTTAGATGGTAGGATGTTGGGGTTCCTAAATACAGACCGCTTTGTTAGTATAAAACTTTCTAGTTAGATCAAAAACTATGTTCCTCTTTAAACTTATTTTAACTTGAAGCATTGTCTAAAGTTAGGAGGAATTATATCTCACCTTCATTTAGGACAATGAAGACGCTGAAGTTTGGGGTGGGTAAGCCTAAGGTGACCCAACAAAATTTTATTTAAAAAAAAAAAAGAGAAAGAAAAAGTAATGCACAAGCATTCATAAAAAAATTTGATGAAAACAAAATTTTTTATTTAAAAGAATGCAAGCTAGTAACTTTAGTGTTTCTAAGTACTCTGCTGTTTGTTTGAGCTATAACTTTGACATTATTCCCTATTGCCTAGAGGAGTAACTTTAGGCTCAAGTGTGATATTCTAGGAACTACGGAATAAGAATAGTGTAAACACAAGTGCCACCAAAGACGAATGTGAACTAAACAAAAGTGGAAATCTTTGAGGGGTTTGAAACAAAAGATGTGTGTGTATGTGTGTTAGAAACATAAACGGGGTGTTCTTCTTTAGCTTAGAATGACCTAGGGGTTGAGTGAATGTCTCAAAGTAGTTAGTTTTAGTATTTTTAGGGCTTGGTTACGTAATGTGATAAGGAGTGTTAAGTACTTGTTTCCTTTATTGATGACTACTTGAGATATGGTTATATTTATCTAATGCAGCATAAGTGGGAAACTCTTGAAAAGTTCAAGGAGTTTAAGGCTAAGGTTGAAAATTTATTTGATAAAATGATAAAAACACTGTGATCAGATTGTGGTAGAGGGTATATGAACCTAGAATTCCATAAATGCTTGGTATAACATGGAATAACGCCTCAACTCTCGCCGCCTGAACACCTCGTCAAAATGATGTATTGAGAGAAGAGAAATAGAACTCTTTAAGAAATGGTTCATTCGATGATGACCTTTGCTCAACTATTGATTTCGTTTTAGAGATATGCGTAGGAGACCGCATTATTTATTTTGAACATGGTACCCACAAATAGTGTCTTGGAGACATCTTATGAGTTGTGGAGAGGACTTTACGATGCTTTACGTCACATCAAGATTTAAGGATATCTAACCTTTATGGTGATTGTAAATTCGAAGAAGTTAGAACCATGTTGAAAGTGATGCTTATTTGAAGGCTGCCACAAGGAATCAAAGCAAGTAATTTGTATAACCATGGTGAGAGGAAAGTGTTTGTTTGTGAAACACAATATTTTTAGAAGAGGATTGTGTTAGAGACCATTAATCTCAATTGACGGTTGTTTTGAAGGATTTAACTTCCAATGGTGCTACAGATTCCACAACAAGTGTTGTTGCAGGAAAGTCAACAAGGGTTGTTAATAACTCACTAGCATTGGAAGCTAGAAACTCATCAGGTAAGAGTTGATGAATCCTTAGGATTTGATTATCAAATCCTTCCCAGTCTGGAAAGTCGTCTACCTTAATGCACTAGAAGGATTAAGAGTAATATCGTTCCTTATACAGGTGTCAATGAGTCACACAATATTATCTAGGATAATATTGAAGATCCTTAATAGTTTAGAAAGGTAACGGAGAATGTAGACCAAAAAGAATGGATAAAACCGATGAACCTCGAAATGAAGTTGATGTACTCTAATTCAGCTTGGTTATTTGTGGATACAACAAAGACTGTAAAGCCTATTGGGTAGAAATGGATCTACAAAAGAAAAATGGTTGTATATGGTAAGATGTTAACCTTCAAGGCTAAACTTGTAGAAAAGGGCTTCACTCAAAGAGAAGGAGTGGATTGTGAAGAGGCCTTATCCCATGTTGCTATGTTAAAGTTTATAAGGATTCTATTATTCATGACTTCACATTATGACTAAAAGATATGGAATGGATGCCAAGACTGTATTCGTGAATAATACTCATGAAGAGGAAATTTACATGAACTAACCAAAAGGGTTTGAATCTAAGGGACAAGAGGAAAACATTTGCAAACTTGTTAAATCTATTTATGGATTGAAGCAAGAGGCCAAATCTTGGAACAAGAAGTTAAATGGTGTGATCAAATCATATGGTCTTTGACAGAACGTTGATAAACTTTTCTTTTACAAGAAGATCGTTTACAAGAAGGTAGCATTTATATTTTTATATGTAGATGACATCTTACTCAATAGGAATGATGTAAGAGAGTTGACTGATATCAAGTAGTGCCTGACTAACCAATTCTTGATGAAAGATTTGGATGGCGCTCCGTGCATCTTTGAAATCAAGATAATAAGGGATCAGTCTAAGAGAACTTTAGCCCTGTCTCAGACATTGTACATTGATAAGATGCTTGTTAGGTATATGATGAAAGATTCCAAGAAGGGTCATTTACCTTTTAGGCATGGAATTGTGTTGTCTAAGGAAATAGTCCTAAGACTACTCAAAAGGTTAACAAGATAAGATGGATTCCCTACGCTTTATTAGTAGGGAAGTTTTTGTACGTAATGTTGTGTACAAGGCCTGAAATTTGCTAAGCGGTAGGCATTATCAGTAGATATTAGTTAAATTATGGATTGCATCATTTGATTGCAGTAAAGAATATTCTCAAGTATCTTAGGAGATCGAGAAATTATATGCTTGTTTATGGTACTAAGGATTTGATTCTTTTTTGGTACACATACTCTTATTTTCAAAATATAAAGATTCTAAAAAATCCATAACATAATCAATGTTCACTCTCAACGACCCATATGTAGTTTGACAAGCATTAAGCAAGGATGCATGACAGACTTCATTATGGAAGCCGAGTACATGGCTGCTTGTGATGTACGTAGCAAAAGAAGTTATATGGTTAAGAAACTTAAGTGCATATTTTGAAGTGGTTCCAAGTATGAATGAGTCAATCACGTTATATTGTGATAATAACGAGACTATGACTAATTCTTGGGAACCTAGAAGCCATAAAAGAGTGAAGCCTATAAAGATGAAAAATCTCATCATAAGAGAGATAGTGCATATGGGGGCGAAGTGATTATCACCAAGAATAATACGGCTGACAATGTTACTGATCTTTTTAGAAAGGCTCTCCCTGCTAAATTATCTGAGGATAACCTAAAGAGTTTAGGTCTACAAGAGGCATCTTTCGTGGTCTAGAGCAAGTGTGAAACTTGGTGTTTTGGCTAAACATATAATAGTCTTGCTAAACATATAATAGTCTTACTAATACTTTGGTGCAAGTGGGAGATTATTTGGGGTAAGCCCTAAAGGCCTAGAAGTTTGTAACTAAACAACAAAGCATTTAATGTTAGATGTTTAATGTTATACTTCGTTTATTAATGAAAATTATTATTTTCATTATTCGTGCATTTAATATTCAAACATCATTCAAGCTTATCACATTAATTAAATTAATGATGATATGCTCATGATTATTTAGATGAACAATTAAACAAGGCATACAAGTGGAAATATTTCCAAGTTAATAACCTAAAGCATCTATAATATATTAACAAAGATATAGACGCCTAGAACCTAGTGACATTGTTGGTACGACCTACTTTGCAAGAATTGCAAATGATCTGATCGTTGTTGTTCATGTGAAGAATGTGAGTAGAGGTTTGTTATAGAAAACAAGTTTTGCATCAGATGGGACCAGAAATGTTTTCAACGGTCTAGTAATTTTGTTATAGACTAGAATTAACTACTTTGCTAACGATGATCATATGTTGATACAATCTTAATCCTGAGTGGATTGTGAACTCCTACTTTATAAAAGTTCCCTTTGATTTGCATGGGTGAGACCAATCAAACAACACGGAGTCAATAAGTCTTCAATGTTGGGGATTGTAGTAGTTAGTGGTTAGGAACACAACATCACAAGAAAGAAGTCACGTCTTCTTAGAAATTGAGAAGATGTAAAGTTGTTCCTTAAGAACTGAACGTGGGGCTTGAACAAAGAGATCTCGCCACTCATTGGCGTGAGAGGATACTAGTTTATAGTTGGACGATAAATACTTGTTCATTAGAGGAATAATGAAGCCTAAGGAGAAAAATATAATTACAACGGTAGAAAAGATTTTTTTTTCCAACTTAAAATTATGAACAAGCTTGTTCTTCCTACCTAATCCTACCTCAATTTGTTATGCTCGAGCAATCATATTTTGTAGAATAATACTAAAGTGAGGTCAGATGTGCAAGTTACACAGTCATACGTGTAATCAAGTTTTAATCTTTCTGAAAATGTCATTCTCCTCAAGGATTTGATTATGACCACTTTTAAATCAAAACGCAACAATTAAGTGGGAAAAATGAACTAATTCTAATATGAAGTGGTAAACGCTTAAGTAAACAACCACAATCTAATAAGATAATAGTAACAGACAACACTAATTCACTTTATTGGAAAGTCAGCTACATTAGGTTATGGAAATGAGATTGCTACAACATTGAATGTAATAGTAAAAAGTAAATAAATGCTAACTTCCATAATTACCTCTCCCGAGTAACCACATTCATGGTAAATTCAAGTCAATCAACACTAGTTAGAATGTCATCTCTGACTCTACACTAAATAGTAAAAGAAATATTGCCAACCTAGTGTATGCAATGAAGATGTTATCTTATAATCTTCTTCACGAAGTAATTACTGAATCAGATTACAAATGATTTTTCAGACGAATTGCAATCAAATGTTGCAATAGTAATGCATGATAATGGAATATCTTCTGATTCAAAGCCATCACAATTAGAAATCACATGAACCTAAACCTACCGAATCAAATTAGTTCCTCATCATTATAGAAATGATAAAATCAACAAATGTAATAGCAAACATAGTTAAAAATTATAATCGCAAATATAAACGCATATTAGAATCAAACTATCATTCAATCACAATCGTGATTTCAGAATCAAACAACACAACTATAATCACACATTAAGAAATTATGTATCCAAGTTCTCTTATAAAAGATATGATTAATCACACATTCATGTACAAAAAATCATTGAATTGTTGAAATCATATTCTTCAAAAATATTGCTACTTCACTAATTTGCAAATTGAATTGTTTGATGTACAGGGAAATTATTTCACGAGACCATTTCCATCTTCAAATGGAGATGTGCACATTTTAGTTGTTTCGAAGTGGGTAGAGGCTATTCCTAACCCGAATAATGATGCTAAAACTATTATTAAATTTTTGGATAAGCACATATTTACGACATTTTGAACTCCTAGAATTGTCATAAGCGATGAAGAGGCTCATTTCTTGAATAGAGCTTTAGCAGCAGCGTTGAAGAAATATAATATTATCCATAGGATTACTACTGCATATCATCTTAAACTAATAGACAAGCAGAAATATCATACATAGAGATAAAAACAATTTAAGAAAAAAGGTGGTTAACCTTAACAAGGAGAATTAGTCTAGTTAGTTAGATGATTCTTTATTTGCGTATAGAACTTCGTTCAAAACACCCTTAGGAATGTCTTCTTAGAGGATAGTCTTAGGTAAAGCTTGCCACATACCTCTAGAATTTGAACCCGAGGCATACTGGATAGTAAAAGAATTGAATATGAATTCTAAGCTAATTGGACTAGCAAGAATGTTGCAGCTATTAGAACTTGAAGAGTTTAAAAACTTCTCTTTTGAAAATGCAACACTTTATAAAGAGAAAACTAAAAAAAAATGGCATGACAACATAATTTTTCTCAAGCAATTTGAAGAAGGCCAACATGTATTATTGTATAATTCTAATTGAAGCTTTTCCTTAGAAAACTTAAATTTAAATGATGTAGACCTTTTGTAGTCAGATAGGTTTTCAATCATGAAGAAGTGAAGATTAAAAACCTAGGAGATTAGACTAAATTTACGGTTAATGGTCATAGGCTAAAACATTACATAGGAGAGGATTTTAAAAGATGGAATTCTACTCAGCCTTTAATAACAAATCAGAGAAAGAAATTGTCGAAGCATCTAGTATTCTTAATATATATTTTATTCTAGAGTAAGCAAATGTTTGTACATTTCTGCTGTATATATTTAATATAGTTTAAACTGTTGAATTGTTTGAATTTTAGTGTAAATAAATTGTTTAGTAGTTTAGTATGTTTTAAATTGTTGGATGTAATTATGTCCTTTGTGAATGTTTTTTAATTAAGTTTTCAAAAAGACACCAATCAATGTTATTTGTTTGATAAAGTGATTGGAGAAATGTTGGGCTCAAGGAAATTTGTTGGAGAAAATGCGGTAGTTTTAGTTTTAGAAAATCGTATCTAAGTGTCGGTGGGCCGAAGCGTCGTTTTTAAATGGTGATTATCTGATCAATTGAAAGAAAAAACTATGGTTCAAATGTGAATAGTGCATCGGTTTGTTTGGAATAGTTTGAAGATTGATAGGCCATGAACGCGAAAAGGTGTAATGCTGCCTTCTATCGATTCCTTTGCCTTTAAATTCAGAGTTCCCGAGCCTAAGTTCTTACACTTCAAATAAATCCTTTGTCCTAAATTATTTTGAGCACAAAATCCCTTTGCCATTTTTGTTTTCTTTGTGTGCTTCTAAACCCTAGCCTTAATTTATTTGAATAGCAAGAATTAGAAGTGGTAAAGCCCCTGTGGTGTTAACCCATGTGGTTAAGAGGAATGCAAAGAAGAAACTTACATTTTCCGAAGCAAAGGGTGAAAGTGCGAAAGAGACTGTAGAGATAACTGTTGTGGTTGCCTAGGTTCTTGAGCATATCTTTGTCGAACAAGTAGTAGCAGGGATAAAGAGCATACAATAAGAGGTTCCTCTGATTCAAGAGATTGTAGAAGAATTTGAAGTAGCGAATCACAAGGATAAGGTTTCTGAAGAAAATAAAAAAGAAGAAGGGTGGAGAAAATAGTACTAGAAGAAAAATGCAGAAGTGGAAAAAGAAACAAATGTGGAAGAAGAAATAGATGGAAATCGCTACGAACGGTTATTTTGAGGAGTTTGAAGCAACACTTTGAGGTTGTTGAAGAAGAGGTTGTTGTGGTTAGAGTGGTGGCCAGTGAAGAACAAGTTTTTATGACTAAAGAAGAAGAAGTTGATGAGATTGAAGAGGTGTCAAAGACACAGGAAGTGCATGAAAAAGTAGCAATGGAGACTGAGAAGATTGTTCTTCAAGTTTGCATATCGGGTGGAGCATTGTAGTTGTTAGTGAAAACTTGATTCAGAAGAAACTCCAGATGTTGAAACAACGAATATTTTTACAAGAACATGATTTCCCAAGAAGCTTTGCACCTATGTTGAAGTCTAATGCAGATGCAATTAGGAATCGGCTGGAGTCAAGTTGACTAGCCTACTAAAAACACAAGGTGTGAATGGATTTGAGAGTTTTATGCAGTTATTTCATATTAGAACATTTTTTATTCTTGTGTTAGAGGAACGCGAATTGTCTGGAGTGTAGAAGCAAGGAATGAAATGCTAAGACTTCCTACTACTAGAGCAAAAGAGTTAAGAGAATTGATGACAAAATGAACTAAGGTGCAATTAAAGAGGTATTTGGAGGTAATCGCAACACCTAGAGCTAAGTGGAAAGTCTCAACTTAGACTTGCTCTCTTCAAGCTGCTTATCTGATTCTTGGGCCTATATATGGATGAATTTCATCAAGATGAACTTAAATACGAATATACATGATACCATGTTCACAAAATTGCGAGCACTCCTAGTATTTGTAATAATAGAAAGGATGTTAGTGGATGTAGGTTATTTTTTGTTTCAGATTCATAAAAGAGTGATACAAAGGTGGGGAAGTTGTTTTTCCCTAGGTTCATCAATGTGCTTTGTATGAGGCAAAGACTCTAGCCTCTATCTGATGATGTAATGGAAAGGAAACAAAAAACTAATATCAATATTTGTTTAGCCAAAAGTGAAACAATTAAAGAAAGGCCCTAATGGAGTTGGTTTGGTTGTAAGAGTTGATGAACTCATTTGGAAAATGCAAGTGATGCATGGCCGAGATTTCTATGTCCACAACCAGTTGAAAGAATATTGGGAATATATTCAACAACATGATAGTGCATTGTTGAATGGTAGGCTAACATTGATCCTGATTTAGAGTTTCCAGAATTTCCTTACATTTTGTTACAGCTGTGGATGCCACCTTGCTACCCTGAATCCAGAAATGAAGAGAATGATGATTGACCCCTTTCTATCATAATGTTTTGATACTTGATTATGTGGCTACAGTTTGTTTTGTTTTAGTCTATTTGTTTTAGTTGTATTTAGGTTGTGATCTTTTAGTTTTTAGTTTTTATTAAAAAAAATCTAACTGTTTTTTAGGAGAGCGAATGTTATATTTGCTCTCAATCGTACAAGTAGTTAAAAGATGTGTTAGGACGTAGATACATGAGTGAGTACCTCTTGGTATACATATTCTTGTAATCATGAATCCAGGGTGATAATCAAGGTCAAGAGAGTGGCCAAGTGTAAGTGGTGTTATATCTGTTTACCCGAGGTGGTAAAATTTTATAGCGAAATTTCTTAGAGTGGCATGTAATAAGGAGAATCACCCCTTCTAGTCGACAGTTGTGATGCGAGCAAGTTATCAGTTGAGGCATGAGTAATGTATTTATGTACTATAAGTGTAGAAGTGTTACATGCTCTAGTTGGAGAGCTTAGTGAGTAAAGAGTTGTATTTGAATTGGAGTATAAATATGGGTGACAGATAAGGTGGTGTGTCGTAAGCGGTTAGCACTTGTGAGATTTTAAGTACAATAGACATGGTTGGTCGTTGTTCCGAAATTACTAGTATGGCCTTTTAGCTTCTGCTAATAATGGTAGTCAACGCTCAGAAAAGCTACTTACTTTGTATGAATATACTCACTTTGGCGATATTGTTTACTCTGGCAGGTTGCTGTTGGGTTTTGTGACGAAACTTAGTTGTGATCAGTGGCCTATGTGTTGTGGTAGCTGGATGAAGATGACAAACAAAGTTCTCAGGTTGTTGTCTATTAGCTGTAATTTGTTATCTGTTACTTAAAGATTTTTTGGTGTTACAGTTGGTATCAGAGCAGGCTAAAGATTTAGTAAACTTTATCATTACTCGGATGTAAGGTGAATCTCAAAGCTTTGAAGGGTGAGATGTCTCGTCATCATGGGTTAAAGGGATTATAGATTTGCTATTTACGTATTACGAGAAGTTATTTGGGATTATTGATACAACTCAATAGGTGAAGACATTATACACTTGCCCATAAGCTGGAAGTAGGCAAGAGGGATGTTTGATTAACTCTTGCCACGATGTGGATAGTCTAAGTACAGTGTCAGAGTGGATGGCTTATGGGGGCATTTATATCTTGAGCGTGTAGTAGTTAAATGGTGTATTTTCCAAGAGTTCGACAAAAACAAGAGTAATGGATGCTTAATAACTTTCTTATTGTGTGACTGCGAGATGAAATTTCAACTCATAGATGTTAAGGTTGTGCTTTGTGGGTATGACGCTAGATAGGTCGCACCCCGAGGGGATAGGATGGTGTTTAAAAAAAAATTTAAGGTGTTACTCTGGAAGTATATATATAGTGAACAGACGGGAGGCTGTAAGAGGGTGCCAGAGTTGTATAGATGTAGAAACGTTATAGGGAAGAGTGAGGGAGATGAGAACGATGTTTACAGGGTTATCTGAGAGGAAGAGAGATATCTCTATAATTGTATTTTGTTGTAATGGTGGTTTCAATGACAATATAGGATGACGAAGGGAAAGCATGTTTGAGTCATGATTTTTAGAGAAGGGTCGAAGTGGTGTCGTCTGAGTATCAGGAGGTGTTATGCGTGGAATTGATGCGACTAAAAGCACATAGTATGTCAGGGGTTGGTGGGTAACTTTGCTACCTTTTCCTTAGATGAGATAAGAAGGAAAATGGAATTGGTATGTGTGCGTCTCAGGGTTTGAATGAAGCTACAAGTTCACAGTCAATTATGGGTTAAAATATAGGTATTGGATACTTAAGGTGGCTCAGTCACCAGTGTGAGAAAGTAAACAAGTGTTGAGCTTGGGAAATGTTGGTGAATGCTATTTCACAATGTATGATGGGTGGAAAAATAAGTTAAAAGGTTAAGTTCGGTTGATATGTATTTCTGAAATGACGTGTGACTCGCTTCTTAGGAGGGTTAAGCTAACGTTAGGAAAAACTTCAAATTTTATGGTGTGAATTTGAAGTGGTGGTTACAATTACATCAAAGGGTAGTGTGGTGGTAGAAAGAGAACTGATTCAAATCAAGGTAGATTTGATAATAGAATGGAACTAGATTTGATGAAGTAGGAAGGAAATAATTTGTAGTCTTAAATCAGGAACCATATAAGAATGTTGTAGGAAATTATCAGTGTGTATCAGGGTCATACCATGTGTGATATTGTGAGTTTAGCAAGACATTATGCATTGAGGTGAGATTGATTAGAGTACAAAGATGATCATTTATGAAATTGACAGAGAAACGATAGTGCTGTTCAAATGCATCTCCTAATATCGGGGAGGAGTTTACATGTGGATGTTGGTTTATGACTCGAATATTAAGTTAGAGTGTGGAAAGATCTGCTCTAGGGCTATATTATAATGTATGTTATGAGTAAGTTCTAGAGAACATCAGTTGTTCTCTCTATGTATGGTATTTTTACATTTATGCTAAATGAGAAGTGTTCGATGTTTCAATGAAAAGTTGTTCTTTGATAGTCTTTGGGCTAAAGAGGGTGGATATTCTGCGTATCAATCGCAGTATAGTTGAGGTAAATAAGATGTTGATTTCAAATAATGTGGTTAGTGATGTTTTTAGTTATCTTTTTTACTAGTGATATAACCGTAGGGGTTCGTGGATGACTTTCTATACATGTAGCTAGATCCTACATGTGTTTGATGGATATCATAGATGATAGAAGTTATACTTGAGTTAAAGTCTAGTAGTATGATGATAGAAGTATTAGCCTTGGAATAGTGAGTTTAAGGGCTAGGATGTGTTAAGTTCATGTGTTTAGAGACACATGATGTAACTCAACCACATCGTTCTACTTGGAAAGCTTTAGCAGTGTTTAATATTCTATAAATGCATTGTTGAAAGGAGTTGAGAAAATAAATTAACACCCAAATGAATTAAGATCTCGATACGTCGAATGGTTTATGCAAGGGTGGCATATGATGGGGTCAGCTCAAACTCTATATTTATTTATAATTTTTAAAGGAAACGACGTTGTTTCGCTCTGCATTTATTTTCGAATCATGCGGATGATATCATTTTTTAGTAGAGTATCATCTGTAGGTTCTATGAGCTAGAATCTCGAAGTGTTGGGTGAAGCATACATCCTACCTTGGCTTAAAGGTAAGTAGCTATGTTTCTATGTATTGTACTTCTTATTTGTTATGTGAATGTTCAGAAAACTAGTGTGAGTTGATAGTTGTGTTGCGCTCTTCTAGAGTGATGTATGAGTTGTTAAAGATGCTTTGTCATCTCTTTGAGGGACGTGTAAGTTCTTGGTGATGTTTCACTCTTGTAAGAGTACAGTGTGTTTCTAGTGGAGTCTAACTTCATTGAGAATGCGATGTGAGGTGTTCGTGATATTTTTACTCCATTAAGAGTGCAATGTGAGGTGCTGGTGTTATTTTTACTCCTTTGTGAGTGCAAGTTCAGTTGATAAAGATATTTAACTCAATTTAGGGTGCGTGATGCGTTAATACCATTGTTTCACTCAATTGAGAGTGTAGGGTAAGTTGGTAGAGATGTTTCACTCATTCGGAAGTGCCACTTTGTAAGTGCACGATTAGTTGCTAAGGTGTTATCACTTCTTTTCTGAGCGTAGGGTGAGTCGCTAAGCGTGTTTCATTCCTTTGAGATTGCAAGGTAAATTTTTTAAGAGTGTTTCACTCCTTTAGAAGTGTAGGGTGCGCTGCTAAGAGTGTTTCACTCCTTCGAGAGTGTAAGGTAAGTTTTTAAGGGTGTTTCACTCATTTAAGAGTACGGGATGAGTTTCTAATGCAGTCTCACACATTTGAGATTGTGAGGTAAGTTATTAAGGGTGTTTCACTCATTAGAGAGTGTAGGATGAGTTGTTAAAAGTTCTCGCTCTTTTGAGAGTGTGGGGCGAGTTAAGGATATTAAATCGCACATGAGCAATGCACGATTGTTCTAGGTGTTAGCTAAAACATGTTTGAATGGTATATTATGAGTCAAGACATGAATAAATATGAATATGTGATTTGTATTATTGAATGATGAAGTGTGATAGTTGTGTGAGCAGATACATGGTCGGTGTTAAAAGCCCGTACTGAGTGGTGTTAAGGTGTATGACTTTAAAGCATTATGTCATATGAGAGTTTCTTAATCCCAAATGTTAGTTGGAAGAGTGAGAATTTGTTCTTGTTTCTTGGGGTTGATCTTGGTTGATAAACAATAGGTGGTGTGCTAGTGTGACTAATACGACGACCATTGTGAGATTGATCATACAAATAGTTAAAAGATGTATTAGGATGTACATCCATGAGTGAGTACCTTTTGGTATACAAGTACTTTTAACCATGAATGTATGGTGATAATCAGGGTCGAGAAAGTTCCCAAGTGTGAGTTGTATTATATCGGTTTACCCTATCTGGTAAAGGTTTATAGTGGAATTTCATAGAGTGGCGTGTGCTAAGTCGGATCACTCGTTCTCGTCGAAAGTTTTAATGCTCACTAGTTATCAGTTAAAGCATGAGTCATGTGCATGAAAGATAAGGTGGTGTGTCGTAAGTGGTTAGTAGTTGTGAGATTTTGAGTACAATGAACATTACTGATCCATGTTTAGAAGTTACTAGTGTGATCTTGGGCTTCTGAAGAATGGTAGTTATCGCTCAGAAAAGCTACTTACTTTATATGAATATACTCACTTTGGCGATGTTGTTTACTCTTGCAGGTTTCTATAGGATTTTCTCTACAAGACTTGGCTGTGATTAGTGGTCTATGCATTGTGGTAGCTGAACAAAGATCATGGACTAAGTTCTCAGGTTGTTGTCTTTTATCTGTAATTATTGTATGTGACTTAAAGTTTGTAGGGTGTTACACAAACTTCTTAATCTCACCAACTCTCAATTCTTGAATCTCCACTTTATTCTCTTCTTGTTCAATAAGATTGGCCATTACCTCAGTAACTTCAGCTTGGGCTAACTTCTCTTCACTCTCGGCTTCCTCTATCCTTTCAGCCATAACATTCCCTTCCTCCTCTAAATGTTTTCATTATTGGCTTCTTAGTCTGCTTATTCTTCATCCCTTTCTTCTTCCTTTTCTTTATCGCTTTCTTTTCTTTCTGTTTCTTCAAGATCTTCATCTTCATTCTCTTTTTCTTCATCCCTTTCCACTCTCGCTTCATCTTTATACTCAACAACTTATTCTATTTCCTCGAACACTTTAGTAGTAATGTTCTCTTCAGTTTCCATTGGTACAACTTCCGCTTCAACAACTTCGTTCTGAATCTTCTTCTTGCACCTCCATCAGGATTTTTGATGGCTCATTTTATACTTCAACGATGATAGCCATCTTCTAAGACTTCTTCTTAGGAACAATAGCGACAATAGAGGTATTTCCACTACTTATTCTAGCCATTTAAAAATTAGGGTTTGGGAAATCTAAACTTGGAGAAGGTGGAGTGAGTTTGGAAACAAAGAGAGGATCATAGAAATTCTTAGGTCAATTTTCTCTTGAAAGCGCAACTAATTTCAAAGACTTGCGGGTTTTATTTATAGGGGTTCTCAAAGCGTTGGAATGCTTCATTCGAAGCCCTTCGCTACATGCCTTCTCAATGCTCCTTTTTTTCAAACCAAATCTCTTTGAAAAATTTTGTTCAAAATAATAAAACATTTCTGCATGCAATGGGTTCTCGAGCGCCAACATTCTCAAGCCTCAGTTGAAAAGATATTTTGATGATTGTTAGCCTCTTCGCTTTCTCTTTTTGTTATTTTTATTTAATTTTCACAACACATGCAAAAATAATTTCTAACCCACAAAAAAGAAAAATAATTTAATGAAAAAAAAATATTACCAATTAACTTACTCTATCAATTTCAAAACTTCCTCAAAAATCAAATTTCTCCTTCATCTAAAACTAAAAAAATATATTATCTACATAGTTACAAAATTAGTGTACTAACCTGGCTAAACTTTGGCATTAGTAATAAAAGCAATGAGTACCAGTTAGCGTCAGCAATCTTCTCACTTCGATATGTAGTCAAAAGTTGAGAAGAATTCTACTTCTTAAATTCTTCTCCCCAATAATGTTTTAGTCGATGATCATTTACATTTACAGTAAATTCGCTTTGATCCAATGGATTCTTTATTTTAATTGCTTCATGCTTGAACACCTACACAACTATGAAAGGTCCTGACCATTTAGACTTTAACTTTCCAGAAAAAAAAAATTTAATCTTGAATTAAATAACATTTATTGACCTTCTCTAAATTGCTTGGGCAGAATCCTCCTATCATGCCATTTTTTTCATTTTCTCCTTATAAAGTTTAGCATTTTCATAGGAGAAATTTCTAAATTCTTTCAATTTTAAAAGCTCGATTATTCTTGTTGGTCCTATCAGTTTCAAATTGAAGTTCAATTCCTTCAATGCCCAATATTAGAGATGTTCTTGGGGCGAGGCGGAGAAAGGGGTGGCTTTACCATCCTCATCCCTGCTACCAATTTGAATCTCCATCCCTTCAAAATTCACCATAAAACTTTTTAGGGAATGAGGCGGAGATTACATTTGGGGATTGCATGGGGATTGGGTTGTTCATGGGAAATTAGTCCCCATTTAATTTTTCTTTCATTTCTTTTTATTATTCATAAATTTTTGCAAACATTCTCCATTTTAAATCAATTCACTATTATTCGAAAGTTTTTTCAATAATTAAGATAAATATTTATTAGTTTAAGTTAGAAATCTAATCAAAATAAAAAATTTCAATGTATTATATAAAATTAAAAAATAATATAATATATAAACGGAGCGTGGAACGGGGAATCAGACAAAGGGAATACATTGCTTGTCCCTATCCCCATTTAGCTCGCTAAGATTTTTTCATCCCACTCAGTCTTCTATTCACCGTTAATCGAGATATCACCGCCTCATTAAAGGTCAATCCCCGCGGGTCCTCGACCTCACAGGGAAATGGACACCTCTACCTAGTATGCTTTATGTTCCAGTTCTAATGGTAAATGACATGCTTTTCTAAATAATATCATATGTATGGTGACATCTCTATTGGTGTTTTAAATGATGTTCTATATGCTCAAAGAGAGTCATCCAACTTGGCTAACCAATCTTTCATGTTTGTGTTCACCACTTTTTCTAAAACTTCCATTATTTCAGCTTCACCATTTGTTTGTTGTGATATGTTGTAGCAATTATATGGGTGATGTTATATTTTTGCAACACACAAATGCTACCCTTATTTCATGAAATGGGTCCCTTCATCACTTACTACAACTTTAGGAGATCCAACTCTCATGAATATATGCTTATGTAAAAATTTAATTAGTGTTTTAGTATCATTTGTGGATAAGAAATAACTTCAACCTACTTTGAAACATAATCGAAATCAATTAATATGTAAGCATTCCCATTTAGAGATGGGAATGGCCCCCGTGAAATCTATCCCCCAAACATCAAGTAATTCAACTTCCCAAATAAAATTTAAGGGCATTTCATCAGTTTCCCTATATTACCTCTTCTTTGGCATTGCTCACATGTCTTTACAAAATGATGGGCATCCTTTCTAACTAAAACACCTTTCTGAAGTCCTTTCTCCTTCAAAACGTCCTTCGTATACTATAATGTGGCATTCTTCCAAAATCTTGATGCTCTTGTTTTCTGCATACAACGTCTTATGACATTTTTAACACAATGTTTATAAACAAATGGTTCATCCCATAAATAACTTTTTACCTAATGCAAAAATGTTTTTACTTAGTTGTTATTCAACCATGCTGGCATTACATCACTAGCCAAGTAATTAGCATAATCGATAAACCATGAGATTTTAGATTGCTGAATACCCATGATGACAAATAACTGTTGATCAGGGAAATTTTCCTAAATTTTTAATTGCTCGCGCATAACTTATAATTTTTCTATTTTAGATATATGATCTGCCACAATATTTCCACTATCTTTTTGTTCAAGATTTCAACATCAAATTCTTGTAGCAACAACATTCACTTAATCAATCTAGGTTTTTTGCATTAGTTTATTCATCAGATATTTAATACCTGTATGCTCAATAAAAACAAACACCTTAGACCCTACCAAGTACGATCTAAATTTGTCTAGTGCAAGCACGACTGCTTGTAACCCTTTTTCTATGGTTATATAGTTTTGTTGGGCTTCATTTGAAGTTTAGCTGGCATTATAAACTGAATGATATATCTTCTCACCTTTCTGTCCTAGGGTGGCTCCTACTGCAAAGTCACTGGCATCACATATAATTTGAAATAGTTTTTCTCAGTTGGGAACAATGATAATAGGTGTTGATACTAGTGCCTTCTTCAAAAAGTTAAATGTAGACATGCATGACTCATTAAACTTAAACACACGATTTTACTCTAGCAAAAAAAAACAATGGTTTTGAAATTTTTGAAAAGTCTTTTATGAATCTCTTATAGAATCTGGCATGTCCTAAAACACACCTGATATCCTTAACACTCTCTTGATATTTCATCTTCTCAATGATTTATACTTTTGCTTGGTGAACTTCTATCCCTTCTTTGGAAATTTTGTAACCTAAGACTATTCCTTCTGTAACCATGAAATGATATTTCTCCCTATTGAGAACTAGGTTTGTCTCTTTGCATTGCTGAAGCGCACTTTCTAAATTTTTCAACCTTGCGTCAAATGAATCCCCTATCACTGTAACATTGTCCATGAAAACTTCTATAATTTGTTCTACCATGTTTTAGAAGATCGTTATCATACATCTTTGAAACATAGCTGAAGCATTGCAAAGCCCAAATGAAATTCTTCTAAATGCAAAAATTTCATACGAACATGTAAATATGGTCTTTTCCTGATCTTGTAGATCAATGATGATCTAATTATAGCCTAAGTATCCATCTAAAGAAAACAGTAATACTTCTTTCATGGCAATCTATCCAACATTTGATCAACGAATAATAAAGGTTTCTTGTGGCTTTGTTCAGCTTTTGATAATCTATGCATACTCGTCATCTTATTACAATGTGAGTAGGAATCAGATCATTCGTCTCATTCTTAATCGTAATAACACCTCCCTTTTTAGGCACGCATTGCACTAGACTTACCCATTTGCTATCATATATGGGATAAATCACTCCAACATCTAACCACTTGATAACCTCTTTCTTTACAACCTTTTTTTATTGTTGGATTTAGCCTTCTTTGGTGCCTAACTATTTTAAATTCTTCATCTTCCCGATTGATCTTGTGCATACAAAAGGTTGGGTTGATCCCTTAAATGTCAGCTAAAGTCCACCCAATGGTCTTTTGGTATTGCTTCAACATCTTGATTAATGTTGTTTCATTCTCTTTGATCAACTTTGCAGAAATTATGATTGGTAATGTTTCACCATACCTCAGAAATACATATTTCAAATGCATATATAGGCAATGGTTTCAGTTCTAACTTAGATGGTTGTTCTATTGAAGGCTTCATGGTGGTGATGATCTGCCATTGAGATTTAGCAACTCAAACGTCATCAAACTTTCTTCTAGTTCACAATTTTCTCCTTCATTTATAATCTTCTTTACTTCTTTCAAATCATCAGTTGTAGCATTTTTTGAATCAGAGCACTAGCACAATTCTGTTCCCATCACTTCTTCGACTAATTCTACAATCAAATTTATTGTTACACAATCCTCAGCTTCAGCAAGTTATCTAAAAAAGTTAAAGATATTAAATTGTATATGTTGATCATTCATTTATTAAGTGATTGTGCCTTCATAAACATCAACTGCAATGCTTTCCATTTTTACAATTGGTCTTCCTAAGATGATCCAGACCTCTCTATCAGCCTCATAGTCCAATATAATGAAATCAACTGGAAAAATGAATTTATCCACTTAGACTAACACATCTACTAACTTTCTTTTAGGTTGTGTGATAGAACGATCTATTAATTTTAATGTCACTATTGTGAGTCTGGATTTTCCCAACCCAAATCTTCTATAGATAGACAATATTATTAAATTAATACTTGCTCTCGAATCACACAGTGCTCTTCCTAAATGCTGACCTCCAATCAAAATTGGTATAGTAAATGCCTCTAAATCACCTTCCTTATCTGAAATTTGTTATTCATTATTGCACTACACTCTTCATTCAAATATGCTATTTTCTATCAACGCTTCCTTCAGAAATTTCATGTAGTTGGACATTTGCTTCAACACATCCGAAATTTCTTTTGGTCATTATGATGATGTCAAAACTTCTTTTAGAAATTTCATGTGGTTTCACTGACCTAGAATCAAGCGCAAATGACCGTAATGACAAATGTGATGAAAAATCTACAAATGCAAACTTATCATTGCAAAATGCATTAGCGATTAGCAATCACCTGAGGAGGTCTATGTGTTTTGTGGTGATTTAGAAAGTTCATGTGTTTTTCCTTAGATTATAAACTCTATTCTTTAATGGGGTATGGAAATCTTTTTAAATCTCAAAATTCTCACCAATATCAAAACCATTATACATCTGCATGGAGGAATCATCCTGGTTTCTCTTGGTCTAATGTAACAGGTGCACTGAATAATCCTTTACCTCAACAAAAAGCAATAATTCTTCCAATTTTGGAAACAAGAACCAAGAATATAAGAGCCATCAAAATTTCAATAACCATAGTTTTCAAAAGCCAATTGCTCAATAAGAACTTTGTTGGCTGATGCAGCTATTAACAACTAACAAACAACCATGAGAAATCTTTCGTTGCAAATTGGTCTTTTAGCATCAGAATTAAAGATGAGACCCTTAGGAAAACTTCCTTCGGATAATGAACATGCTAAGAGGGATCGGAAAGAGAAAGTTCAGGCTATTGAGCTTAGAAGTGGAAAGTCTTTGAGAGGAGAGAAGAAGCAGCTAAAAGAGAAGTTCAAGGCTCAAGTTCAGGTGAAAGGAATTAGCGATGTTGTTGCGGAAGGCTTCTCTAGTGCGGAAAACGCCATTGTTGATATTTTGGGAGACTTAGCTATTGACAAATGAGAAAGTAGCAAAGTTAAAAGCCCATTACCAAAAATTCAACCATGGATAGTGATAAGGAAAATGAAACACCTGTGTTCACTCCACCTCCTTCACCTTATTCACAAAGGTTGAATAAAAAGAAGAGGGATGAAAAACAATTTGAAATGTTTTTAGAATCTCTTAATGAGATCCACATCAATATTTCGTTGGTGAATGCATTGAGGCAAGTGCATAATTACTCAAAGTTCTTGTAAGATGCTCTTTCTAAGAAGAGTAAATTTGAGAAATTTAAAATTGTTTCTTTATCGGAAGAGTGTAGTGCTATAGTCAAAACTAAGATCACGAAGAAAGAAGAAGATCTAGGAGCTTTTACTATATCAATTTCGATTGGAGGCAAATCTCTAAGGAAAGCCTTGTGTGATCTTGGAGCGAGCATTAACTAAATGCCCTTGTCTATTTACAAGGCATTTGGCACTGGTGAACCTAGGTCTACCATGGCTACACTCCAACTCGCAGACAAAATCGTTAAATATCGAGAAGACAAAAATTCAAGATATTCCAGTAGATAAGTTCATATTTTATGCAAACTTTATAGTCTTAGTTTATAAGGCAAATGTCTCCATCATTCTAGGACGCCAACTTTTGAAAACAAGGACTTAAGTGGATGTTTACGAGGGCACTATCACTATAAGGATGAATGATCAGCAGGTTCAGTTTAATATTTTCGATTCATTGAAGTATCCTGCTGATTTTTAATGTTTTTTTATGTTAAGTTCAAGTGAAGAGAGAGTTAAGAAGTATTAGAAGAGAAATTTATTGAATGTTCTTCGCATTGGAAGAATGCAAAAGCAATGTCCTCTGCAATTGAAGAGGGCAATGTGGAAAATTGTGAAACACATTCTAGTTTCAATCGTTTTGATGCTTTAAGTTTAGGAGAGATAAAGAAACCTCTCATGAAACCATCTATTATTGAACCATCTATTCTTGAGTTAAAAACACTCTCTGAGCACTTAGAATATGCTTACTCTAGGAGAAAAGAAAACTTTACCAATTATCATTTCCTCTGCTTTAGAACCAGAAAATGAAAAGTTGTTGCTAGACCTATTGCAACAATACAAGAAAGAAATAGGATGGATGCTTGCAGACATTGAAGGCACTAGCCCATCTTTCTACATACATAAGATAAACCTGAAAGATAGAGTAGGTAGGTCGTAAGTGGAGCAACAAAGAAGATTAAATCATGCAATGAAGGAAGTTGTAAAGAAAGAAATCATTAACTGATTGGCTGTAGAAGTCATCTATCCAATTGTGGATAGTAATTGGGTTATCCTTGTCCAATGTGCCCCTAAGAAGGTGGTATGATAGTTGTTTAGAATGAAAAGAATGAGTTGATCCCTACAAGAACAGTCACAGAATGGCGAGTCTGTATGATTTAAAGAAAGTTGAACAAAGCCACCAAGAAAGATCACTTCCCTCTACTATATATCGATTAAATGCTGAAACATATTGCTAATCAAGAATATTATTCTTTTCTTCACGAGTACTCAGGGAACAATCAGATTAAGATAGATCCTAAGAATCAAGAGAAAACCGCATTCACTTGCCATAGTGGAATCTTCACCTTTAGAAGAATACCATTTGGACTTTGCGTGCCCCAGCCAAATTTAAACAATGTATAATGCTGATATTTTCTGACATGATAAAGACATAATGATAGTTTTTATGCACTACTAGAATCAAGGCTTTTCCCGACGAGAGAATTGTCGAGGGCTAAAATGTCATCGGCTAAAACGATAATCATTGACGACTATATTAGTAGTCGACAAAAGTTCAAGAATTATCGACAACACTTTTTGTTTTTGTTTTGAAATCCATATGTTGTTATATGTGAGCTTTTGAAGATGCATGCTACTTCATTCTATTAGTTTTGAAATCCATATGTTTAATTTAGGAAGATTTAGTTATAATTCATTATATTTAACTTATTGTTGAATATTTTTTTAGATTTTCATGAATTTTTATTGAAATGTTAAACTTTATTAAACCATTTATATTAATTTTGTTTAATTTAAGAAGCTTTAGTTAAAATCCATTAGATTTACTAGCTGATTATTGAATATTTGGTTTGATTTAAGTTAACTTTGGTTTATTTATTGAGATTATTAAACTTTAAATAACTTGTTTTAAAGTATTATTTTTTGTACATTTTAAAATAATCTTTATTATTCACTTTGAAACACAATATTAAATAATGGTAACCTTTTAAATATAAGAAGTTATCCAATACAATACATAAGTACATTAGTTGTAATCGAAATTTATTATCTCGTACCACAACCTATATAATATTTAAAACAAAGAAAGTGTGAACACATTAAGAGAATTTTGAATAAAGATTTGATCAATAACAGAGATAGATTGTTTATTGAGTATGCTGAAGGCATTAAACAATTTTTAGAGATATCGAAGGAACATGTAAGCAATGAGGGGAAAACAAGATGTCCATCTAAACACTACATGAATTCATATTGGCACTCGATAGATGAAATAGAACGTCATCTATTCAAATATGGGTTTTGTGCTTCATACTCTTTACGAATTTTTCATGGAGAACCATTTACTGTATCGAGGTATGAGCGTGGATGTGTCCTAATGCCGATACTAATGAATAGAACACCACAAAAACCTGAGTCGAGTAATCAAAATATGGTGAATGAAATGCGTGAACTAATTAATGACATGGTTGTCCAAAGTTTTGAAGATGATCAAGATGGAGAGAAAATATTTGAAAATGTGATTCTGCCTACAATAAATGGAGTTGATAATGGAAGTTCGTTCAATAAGTTGATGAATGAAGCGTGTAATTCGTTATATATTGGGTGTACTCAATTCTCATCATTAAATTTTTTTAGTAAAGTTTTTTCAAGTTTATAATGGTCGGAGTAATACATAATTTCATATGCTTTTACAATTATTGAAATAAGCATTCTCAATAGATGCCAACATTCCAAGTAGCTACTACGAAGTCAAACGAAACTTGCATGATCTAGGATTGAGTTATAATAACATTCATGTTTGCAATAATAATTGCACATTGTATCGAAATGAATATAAAGATTGTCTTAAGTGTCTAGTATATGATGACTCTCACTATAAAACTAACAATGGTGTTGGGAAAAAGATATCTCTTAAAGTATTTAGCCATTTTGCATTAATATCGAGATTGCAGCGGTAGATTACTTTAAAATATTATGCTTCTCACAATAATGGCATAAAGAGACACGTGTTATGGAAGAAGGTGTATTAAGACATCCTGCAGATGATGATGGGTGGAAGAATTTTGATAAAGAATACATTAAGTTCGCTTTCGATCTAATAAATGTTCTCTTAGGACTTTCTTTAGATGGATTTTATCCATTTGCAAACATGAGTACTGCGTACAACATGTGGCCAGTCATATTAGTGTCATACAACTTACCACCTTGGAAGTGTCTGAAGGAAACAAATTTCATCAAGCCATTATTGATTCCATGCCCAAAGTCTCTAGGCAAGGAAATGACGTCTACTTGCAACCATTAATTCATATGTTTCAATAATTATGGCATATTAGTGTAGATACATGTGACTCACAGATGACTACTTTTAAATCCATGCTACGTTATTATGGATAATTAATGACTTTTCTGCCTGCGGTGATTTGTCTGGTTGGTGCACAAAATGGTATCAACTTGTCCTGTTTGTAAAGACAAAACTTTGTCGATAAAAAATTGAAATAAAATTTCATACATTGTACATTATAGATATCTCCTACACAATCATATTTGGCGATGAATAACTTATTTGATGGTAAGATAGAATTAAGACAGCCCTCTAAGGTTCTTAATGGCAATGATATATTACATGAACTGAATAAGTTTAATTTTCTTGTCTTTGTAAACATTCATTTAAGCAAGATAAAAAAAAAGAAAACAAATGGAAATCAATTGGAGCAAAATAAGTATTTTTTCACACTCATGTATTTGTCTAAACATTTGTTGAGACATAAGTTGGACGTTATAAACATTGAAAAAATTGTTTCTGAGAACTTGATTGGAACTTTGTTCAATGTAGAAGAAACAACTAACGCTACGATCAATGATCGTTTGAACCTTCAAGATTTAAATATACAAAAAGATCTTCCTCTATAAAAAAAGTTTGCAGTCTATGCGTAAAGTCGCATATTGCATATACATTGAATAATAAAGAAAGAATCGACTTCTTTAAGTTTTTAAAATCTGTGAAATTTCCTGATGGATATGTATCTAACATATCCAAATGTGTGAACCTAAATGACAGCAAAATTTTTGGATTAAAAACTCATGATTATCGTACTTTGTTTCAACGACTACTTCCTATTAGGGTTCAAGGATTTTTACACAAAGATATAGCTACTACAGTTGTTGAGTTTTGTGAATTCTTTCGAGATCTTTATGCAAAAACTGTACAAACCAGTGACCTTGATCGTTTGCAATCAGACATTATCATCATTCTTTGGAAGCTAGAAAATATATTTCCACGAGCTTTTTTTGATGTCATGGTGCATCTCACCATTCACTTGTCATACGAAATCTGAGTGGTCGGTCCTATTACTTAGAGTAGGATGTATCTGATTAAAAGAAATTTGAAAATGTTAAAAGACTATATTAAAAACAAAGCGTGTCCCGAGAAATCAATAGCTAAAGAATACATGATGAATGAACTATTAAGTGCTTATTGTTGTATCTATGTGGTGTAGAAACAAAATTTAATAGAGATGAATGAAATGATGAACATGATTCTATTCATGAGGTTTACGGGGATCTTGAATTATTCTCACAAAGTGCAAGACCAATTGGTACTTCCACTCCAAAGAACTTAAGCATCACAAAGAGGCGTGTGTTGCATTGGTATGCTTTGAACAATTGCAAAGATATAAAGGATTATCGTAGGGAACATTTGAGAATCATTTGCCCAAGATCTCAAAGTGGAAAAGATTTATATAAGAAACATCAAATAATGTTTCCCGATTGGTTTAAGCAAAAGGTTCTTCAAATGAGTGAGATTAGAGATAACACTTATGAAGATTTGTATGTCGTGGCAATGGAACCCACATCGATCGAGCGATCTTATAGCAGATGCATTGTTAATTAGGTACGATTTCACACTACAACACGTGATAGTCATAGAACTACTTAAAATAGTGGAGTCATGGTTCCAAGTGAAGTCGGCACTCAAGAAGACATGTTGAATTATTATGGCGTACTGAATGAAGTGTTAGATTTATAATTTTCAAATCGTAGACGTGTTATGATATTCAGTTGCAGTTGGTTCACTACAAATAGCAAAAAAGGTAGGTCTCACTTAAAATTAGAACTTCAATTAGTAAATAAAACTCAGTATTGGTACAAAAACGAACCTTATATTTTTGCTACTCAAGCACAATAATTTTTTTACTTTGATGATCTAAAGTGTGGAAAAAGTTGGAAGGTTGTGCAATTGGTACAAAATAAAAATATTTGGGATATTCCTGAAGTAGAAGAAAGAGAAAACAATGGTATTGATCTATTAATTCTGGAAAATGAGTTAAGAGTAGAACAATAAATAGATGTTCATTCTTACACAAGGAACGATTTAGACCCAACTTTTATTCATATGCCAAAAAATGTAATACAAGTTTATAATATTGTAAAATGATTTCATAAATGACGAAGAAGAAAATGAAAAAAAAGTCAAAGAAAAAGACAAAGAAAAAGATGAAAATAATTTCATAAATAATGAAGAAGATTAAGTTTTTTGGTAATTGACTTTCATATTCTATATTTTTTTAATATAGTATGACGCTTGTTTAATGGTATATTTTAATTGTAATATGCATGGGTAAATTATGGTTGGACGACAAGGTAATGATGTCATCCATTTTTTCATAGAGAAAATGGATGTAAATGTTGTTGCTCCAGCTCCCCCTCCTGTTTCTTAAGGTATAAATAAATGATTCACAACTTAAGAATTTCTTCATGTAGTTTAGAATTAACACTTTTTATTGACATTTTCAGTAGTTGTGGATCGTCGTATTGTAGGAATGTCAACGAGCATTGAATTAAATAAAATATTACAAGCACATGGTCGAATACCTATCAGAATACATCCAGATTATAACAAGCCAATATGTGACAATGTTTTGATATTTAGTCATCAAAATTGGCACACTTGTTAGAGAGTTATTTCCAATTTGAATCTCAACATACAATGCAGTGCCAGAGGAGCATAAAAACCAAGTTCGATATCAGTTAATGGTAGAAAATCATATTGCATTTAATGATGTGTATAGAGTGTAAGATGACTAATATTAGTATTTCTTATTGTAGAATCAATTTGTTATCGATTTAAATGAAAATGTTCTAAATGAATTTATCGCGCAAACCATGAGGAAAACGTTTAAAGAACTTTAATATGACTAAAACGTTTAAAGAACTTTAACATAGATATGACTTATCCCAACACTATAAGTATTTAGATCCTGAAAATGTCAGAAATAAGTCATATGATGCTACAATAACATAAAAGATTGATATTTCTATTGTGATAGTTTTTTAATCTCCTAAGTTTAAGATATATTAGCATTGAGTTTATAATTTTTAATTAATATATGTTTTTTATAAATATTGACTTTGCAACGAATATAATTCTTTTTTCACAAAACCTCTAGAAAAGCTAGTGAATCTCGTAGTAAACTGCAACACAACCACAGAGTTAGTTCAAAGAGTTTCACGCATAGACGAGAGAAGGTAATTAAATTATATATTTTGTATCTGTCTATTGATAAACGTTTATCAAAATAGTGTCAACGTATTTGTCATATGCTTTATTATAAAATGAATAACAAATAGAAAAAAAAGAAGGTAGATATTAGGTCCAATTGAAAATTTTCGTGCTACTTACTAAAAGGTTGGTGCTCATAAAAATCATAACAAACTTATGTCAGTTTTAACTATAGCTATTTGATTTTTCTATAGTAAATCATGTTGACTAATTTTAGTTATTGTTATAGTAAAAAATATGTGGTATGCATGAAGAATCATAAGAAAGCTCACAAACCTATGATAGAAAAAGAGATACGAGTATCTATTTTAAGAATTCGATGAGACACTGTAAAAGGAGATGGTTGGAAACCAACATCAATGAGAAAAAAGAATTGATGCTCTTCTTCATCTAATAGTGGACCAAACCTAAATGCGCGTGAACTACTAACAAAGATGATGGATGAAAATGAGCAACGCAAAGAAGAAGATGAACGCGCCAAGTACAAGATGAACTTCCTCGTAAAATATTTGTGGAGGACCACCGAAAATTTGAGGTCATGATCCAATTTTTGATGAATCAGCAAAGCGGATCATAAGGAGGATCACAAGCGAGACCTTCTTCTTAGGTCTGTATTTAATATTAACTTAAACAATATATAATATTTTATTGCATATAGTTCTATCAGTTTTGAATAGATTACTTTTCTGTGATATTATGGCTATGCTGCACCAAAGATAGTTCATATAATCTTTGTATGTCTTCTCTAATTTCAAGTGTTTTTAATATTAGAAACTACGAGTTACGCCGTTATGCGGTTCGATTTTTTTAATTAATTATGTTTTTTATTTAAAAAGTATATTTATATGTTTTATTAGATTGATAAAGTTATGTTATTATGGCTCCTGCAGAAAAGATAGTCCATCTAATTTATATCTTACATGACTTCCTTAATTTCAGATCATTTTACAACTCAGGAATTAGTAGTTACGTCATTATACTGTCCGATTTTTTTAAATTAATTATGTTATTTATTTAAAAAGTAAATTTATTTATTTTATTGGATTGAAAAACTTATGTTATTTTAAATTATATATAGTAACTAATATTTTCTTTTTTTTGCTTATTAGGTAACCTTATAACTTGCACTAACCTGCATAGAGCTCAGTGGACATATTAATTAGAACTTCACATACGTAGAACTTAAACCTAAAGCGTAACTTTGTTTTGTAATCCTTTGAATGGTAGTTGGTGTTGTGATCATTTTAATATATTTTCGTGTTAAATCTTGTAATGAATATTGTAAACTTGCTATTATTTCTTAAGAAATTAACATATTATAATGATTATCTTAGTTTAAGAGCAATTATCTTGTATTGCTTCATAAAATATATTCACACTAGGTCTTCTTATATAGGAGAAAGATCTTCTACAATTATGAAAATATTACAACAATGGAAAAGATTAAATATAATAAATACAAATTTGTTAAATATTCCTAAATGGTAAGAATTCTAATATTCCTTAATAATAAATATTTCAACACTCTCACTCAATCTGGTTTAATGATATCTTCAATAGCAAGCTTGTTAATCAATCTTTCAAATTTCTTCTTTGGAAGTCCTTTGGTCAATATATCTGCAGTTTGTTCTGACGTATGGAGATAAAGAATACATATTTTACCTGCATCAATCTTCTCTCTAATAAAGTGTTTGTCAACCTCGATATGTTTTGTTCTATCTTGTAAAATTAGATTATGAGCAATAGAGATTGCAGCTTTGTTGTCACAATAAACACATATAGGTGTCTCCGAAGGAATCTTCAATTCTTCAAGTATTATTTCTATCCATATTCCTTCACAAATTCCATGAGCAAAAGCTCTAAACTCTGCTCAGCACTACTCCTAACTACTACATTTTGGTTTTTACTTCTCCAAGTTTCTTCCAACAAAGGAATAATAACCAGAAGTAGATCTCATATTTGTAGCACTTCCTGCTCAATCTGCACGAGTATAAACTTCTATTCGGAAATGATTTTGCTTTGGGAATAGAATACCTTTTCCAATAGTTCGTTTTAGATACCTCAAAATTCTATAGGCAGTTTCAAAATGACTCGGTCCAAGTGCATGCATGAACTAACTTACCATACTCATGGCATATGCAATATCAGGATGCGTATGAGATAGATAAATTAACCTTTCCTGCCAGTCATTTGTATCATTCTCTATCTTTTATTTCTTCTTCACTAGTAGAAATCAGACTTTTAGTGACGGGCATACTCCGACACTAAAGATATTTGGTGTCGGTCAAACGATAGTCATTAATACCGGTGTCATTAAAGACCTTTAGTGTCGGTCACTTTTGGTGTCGGTCATGACCGACACTAAAGGTGT
>JBBMEG010080577.1:0-11254 GCA_037832605.1 Cyclanthera cordifolia | reverse complement strand
ACTTTTCAAAGTTCATGAACAATGTTTGACAAAACCCCCCAAAATTTAGGAGTATGTTTGATAGTTTAGCCTTTATAAATAATATTTAAATCAATCAAACCAATTTATTTATTATTTATTTAAAGGTAAATTATAGATTTAGTCATTATGATTCACAAAAGATATAGTTTAGTTGAAAATCTAGAATTTGATCTCTATGGTTTCATGAAATCAAAATCAAAGTCCCAGTATTATTAAAATTGAATAGAACCAATTTATCGTTAATTTTCCTAAAAACACGGGTCGAGTATGAAACAACCATTTTCAATGATTAGAAATGAGAAGTTCTTTTGAATGGTTTTAATGAAGAAATTGCAGTAATAACTCGATTGTATGTGGTTTTTAAAGAGTGATTATAAAAACTCATTTTTAATAGCTCTATAAAACACTCAAACAAAGAGTCCTTTAAGATTTTCTTTTTTCTTTTTGATAAATAGAATTATGATTTTAAAATCTATGATCTCCATAGTTCTCTTCTTCATCCTTTCTTTTTCACCTAGTTACAAAATCATTTTTTTAATCCAGTTCAACACCAGCATCACATGTTCAATCCTCAAAATTGATAGTTGCTCTCAAGTTATTTGAGAGCACTAGTGCTCTTTATGTAGGATTGATGGTTTTCTTGGCAATAACTCGCAACAAAACGAGCAAACAAGAAACCATTTGGGTTTGATTTTAGAATTGCTTATTCATACTTGAGCAATAGTGGATAAGCTTTGTTTTCAGATCTGAGTATTCCAAGATTGAGAAGTTTGAAAACACAATACAAGCTCCATACATGAATTGTTCCCTCCACATATATGTGTTTAGCAAAATGGTAGCTAAAGAGCACTGTTGGCACTTGAACTACATAAAAAGCATATCAATGGGTTAAACCAATATTTATCATCAATATTTAACCCCTTGGATATGAAATTGTTAGTCATATTTTCAAGAATGCTCTTTAGAGATTAAACCAAGAACAATGCTTCATAGTTCATTATTAACATCTTCAAACCATGCGAAGGTCGATTTTCAGACAATGGAGATCTAGATATATATTATTCTCTTCTCATTTTTTTCCCTTTGCATCTTATCTTTTGTAAAGAAGGAAGGAGATTTTTTTTTTTTGAAAGGAAACATGGGAAGGTGACCAGAGATGTACACAGAGCGAGGACGAGAATGACTTTATCATCCTCATCCACACTATCCATTTAAGTCCTTGCAAAATTCATCGCAAAAGTTTTTGGAGAACAAGGCTAGGGATTACCTGCCGAGAATGCACTTGTATCAGGTTCTCCACGAAAAATTATTCTTCATTTAATTTTTTATTTTCTTATTCCCAATTTTTTATAAACTTTCTCAATCTTAATTCAATTGACTACATTTTAGATAATTTTTCAGTAATTAAAATAAATGCTCATTAGTTTCACTTATGTAAGAAAATATTTATAGAAATAAAAATTTCTAAAATTTTATGTATATAAATGCATAAATTAAAATATAATATAATATATAAACGGGACAGGAAACCGTAAATCAGGAATATATAGTCCCCATCTGCGTGTAGTTCACGAAGATTTTTTTTTTATCTCCACTAACTTTCTCATTCACCGCCTAAATTGGAAATTCACCACCCAATAAGAGGCATCCCTACGAAAAAAATGAACATCTCTAAAAGTGTCAATAGTATTGAACCCTCGAAATTAGCAACAAAATACAACCAACAGAGAGTTACATTACACAAAAATACCAACACCTTACAAATGCCATACCAACACATTACATATTTTCTGAACACCCTATACAAAAATGTAAACACTAGCTAGAGTGCACTTGCACCAAAAAAGTCAAACAACCGTACAAAATCCAACCAACACGTCAACATGAACAACATTTCTGAACATCCCTAAACAAGTTGTGCAGTAGATTCTTCGAGTGTGGTTGAGGAGCTTGAGCTTCTCTGCTATACAAGTTGGTATATATTAATGTATGTTATACATTTCAAATTAGAGTTAAAGAAACAACTAACATTAGCAGATGAGGTTCATTTATGTACCTGTAGTCATTTGCAACTTTGCTTGTTGTGCCCATATTGAAAGCATCTGCTACATTTCATACCTTGACCTTTCCTATTAATACGAGGCCCATTTCTAGGTTCATCTAACTTTTTTTTTTTTCAATTTCTTAAGTCTGCTAGGGGCTTTTCTAATCGGAGGTGAGTTGATAATAACATTATTATTTGTTGTTTACCATAGATTTAGATCAATCATAGGAGATAGATAAGCTTTTTTATACATAGCAAACATGTGGCATTTATCCACATAGTTCTTAACTATATCTCCATGAAACTAGTTGCATGTCTACATGACAATCCTCCAAGCTCCTATATTCTACAAGCACATGTTTTTTCTCCGATATCAACTTTAAATCTTTCCCAACCATTGAAACCTCAAATGTCGAAATAGGTAACCATTATCTAGTTCTTAATTTTTCACAATCAAGTTTTGCCTTAATTTTTGGACATAGTCAAGATAAAATTTTCAAGTTTTTTCCCATTCTCTTAAAACCTCATCATAAGATATACTCTAATCCATTCATAGAGAGATAGAATCGATTGATCTCTAGCCTCCAATATGATGAAGTTAAATCCTTCACACATATTGTCAACTAAAGTATCACACTTACTATGATTTGTAAACACATGTTTACTCCTATGTTATGAGTCAATACATAATAGTATTTTCTAAGCATTCTCATTCAAGTCATTGATTAAACTCTTAGTATTTTACTTAGAAATTTCTTTTGCATATTGCTATAGATATGTTGTGCACAAAATCGATCATCCACATTAGGAATTAATTCTATCAGACTTGGCACTAGAACCTAAATTAAAAGAACACATGGATTAGTTTAGAGGCAATAAATATATATTAAGAAAAATTCTTTAAAACTTAATAAATATACATATGTACCTTTTGTTGGTAAGACATAAATGTATACTAACAATTAGCATCATATTCTACATCCTGAAGCAATCTAATAAGGAACCAAGACCATGAATAGTTTCAGCCTCAACTATTGCAAATGCAATCAGATAAACTTAGTTATTAGGATCTCTTCCTATAGTTGTCATAAGTTAGTGTAACAACCCGGTACATAACCATTAGGTTATAGCACGAAAGTTACTAATGCATGAAAATTTTAAAGAAAATTTTAAAGAAAATTTTGACAAAGTTTCCCCTAAAATATGGGAAACTCATACCTGCAAAACCTGTAAAACAGAACATGGCATTTCGAAATGCATTTAAAACGACCCTACAAGTTCCAAACAAAACATTTATTCTATCCAGGCAGTCAACAGTTTTAAGCATAAATATAGATCCCGAGATCTCGATTTCAAAACTAAAACGGTTTAAAACCAAGATATTACAATAATTCGTGCATAAGGAGTTACAACTCGTCTATAAGTAAAACAACCATAAATAAGACACAACAAACTTGTTTCTCCTCAGGTCTATCCTCAGCTGTCAGTCATTCATCCTGGTGCGTACCTGCAACTACGGTTTTGAATCCATAGCCAACATAAAACGAAAGGGTGAGTCAATGACAACTCAGTAAGAAACCCCACACGAGGTGCACACAACATATAGAGCAAAGACATGCATTATCAAAAATCTATGAATAACATGTACAAACGAACGGGAATGCATCCCGACTCTCGGGTATCTGTGCCACACGCTCTAAATCCCGTGGCAATACTATAGGAGTCTCATAAGTCGATGCCGAGAAACTCTAAAGTCACTACCTTACCCCTTTTGGGTACAGTAGAGCGCCTAGACGCAAGGGCTATCCACTGGAGTCGCCCAAGCTATCCTGGGTCCCTCTGGCACGATTGGGTCAATCCGAACACATCAGGTACCACGCACGATGTCGAGCCGAGAGCGGTCCAACCTGCTAGCGCGACGCTCACTTATGCCTTAACAATTTTGGCTGCTCACTACCTAGCAAGTTCCCGCTCCAACTCACGCGATAAAGGATCTTCGTCCAATGCCTGATTCCCCTATTGCACCCTATGCATCCAAGATCACTTAGCTATTGCTACCCGTAAGGATAACCAGGTCCCCAGCAGATGCCATAAGACTTGAAAAGCCATTACACGACCATGTTGCGTAAGACGGAGCATCTTGATACGTGTGTATAAGGTATGGAGTCGCCCGGGCGCCTCCCAGGGTATCTCCGGCGAGAGTGAGGCGAACAAGAACCAATCAAGTTCTCCTACAGTACTAAGCCAGCTGGCAGCTCGTCCAAGTGTAGGTGCAGGTAGCTGTCCAAGCTTTAGCGGATACGCTAGCCGAAGCCTGGATCACACTTCTGCTTGACAGTTTGCAACTCATACAGGCTGTGGTGCTCGAATTGCGCTATAGTTAGAAGTAGACCTAATAGTATCTCGAGAAGCTCCTAGGTATCAGAAAGGACTGCAGAAACCCTGACCGCGGTCGACTACCTAACACACCTAGAAGACCCTATGGTCGCATGTCGCCCTCGGGATGGTTGTAATCCATCCTTTCACAAGCATAATCTCTTACATCTAACTACTTCTATCCGTCAGAGAACGTTGCCGCGTCCGGCCACTCCGATGGGTCGTTCCATGATGTGCCATGTAGCAATAGACCCTATAGTCTATTGCAACTCAGAGTAGAGACATGTCTAGGCCGTCTGGCCGACATGCTCGTGCTATCAAGAAAAGAGACTCAAACTCGAAGCGATACCTCAAGCGTACAACCTAACCTATATTCCAATGCAAGCAATACAAGATAAAACAAGGCATGTATCTAACCGAGACTCCTTAGGTGACGAGGTAGGGTCATACTAGTTAATGAGTTTCGGACATGATCACACTATCACACCCGTCCTACTTTCAATAAAACAACAAGATAAGCTTACATCATGATTTAGCACGTAACATCTAACAGCTATTAGCATACAAACATACCACATGTCATTTAAGTGTATTTAATAACAAGGTTCAGCATGTGTTCTATTATATAAATCCTAGCTGACATTCGACGTGTCGGTGCCTTATACATCTAGTTGTGAATACAAATAGATATGCATATGGTAGGATTCAAGAATCTATCAGCGTACATACTACATGACATAATTCATTGAACAAACAGATAACCATTCAACAGTTTCTCCAATCTATCTAGCACATATATCATAAGACATGCTTCAGTTCATGTATTAATAATGCAACTATACGAGAACAATATGTATTTAACATACAACATAACCAAGATAACTACTAAGTTGGTTTAAGTAAAAACAAGCCCGATTAAGGTCCCTTACACTTGGGTTTTACTAGAACCAACTACTAGGTTTTAGTCCAAACGAGCATTCTAGCTAACCCTTAACCTACAAGATACGAGTAAACAATAAAAACAATCAACATACACGAAAACAAACACAAAGACAACATGAGCTTAAAGGATTCAGAGGTACCACAAACGCTTACCAACCTAAGCTACAGGCCTCGATTCAATCCGACAAAAGCTCTCGCATAAACTCTTCTAGCTCAAGCTTCAACACCTCATAAGCAAAACCCTAACAAGGCTCTGGTTGAATCGACTTCTCAAGCCAATACAAAAAACAAACAAGCCTTGTTCTCAAACCAAACCTAAACAAACCAGCTTGGACTATTTTCAATTCACCTTGCTTCCCAAAACAACAACAAACACCATCGGCTTAAATTAGAACAAGCGACAACCAAACCAGACGACTACTTAACAAGCCTAACCAAAATATTTAGCAAATCATCAACATTGAAAGAACATAAACCCCCTGCCTTAAAGCAAACAGCACCGCGAACCCAATGACAGCAGCCAAAACTTGATACTACAAAGACTCACCCTTACCCACGACACCGAAGGAGAAGACAAAGCTAACAATGAGAATTTCTTGGTGAACGAGCTCCACAAACGAGCTTCAAGAGAACATAAATAGCCTTGCGAAAGAAGAGGAATGGGCTGAAGTAGAAGGCGATCGAGAGGGAGATTGAGATGCGAGATCGAGAGTGACGGAAATCGCGTGAAGAATTTGCAAGACAGGAAGGGATTTTGCATAAGAGAAGAAGATGAGGAAGAAATTGAGGGAGAGAGGGAGGCAGAGAGAGATCACGAGGGAGAGAAGGGAGTAATCGAAGGGGAGGGATTTAAGAGAATTTTAGGGTTAAACTTTAGGTAATTGCAATTAAGTTCTTCAATTTTCTATTGCTAAGGAATTTTGACCCCACACTTCAAGCCCTTAACCTTAATTCATTTAATTTTCAAGAAAGAAATCTAAGTTAGAAAAGTTTAACAAATCTTGTTAGTTGAATAGGCTATTTTAGTGTGGTTTGTCATACTTCCATATGACCCTTTGAAATGACATTCATCCATGCTAATAATAGGTCTACAACCAGCAAGAAATCCCACATTCACTCCTAGTAGACAAACGTAAAACGTTCAAAAGTTTGTACGATGCTAGTTCTCTCTATTGGTTAGGGCTCTTGTGATATGGATGAACTCAATTGAGCTATGAAACCTGAATTTGGCTTTCTCAACTCCTCACAATAGTCCCACAATTGTCCAAATTACTCCTTATGATTTTCGTGCACAATCTTTAGAGCTAATTTTTTAGCCCAATAAGCTTTTCTCTTTGATACTTCAGATACATATTTGTGTTGTACTTTGTTTTAAATTGAACTCAATTTCATTGATGGGTTATCTTTTACTTCATCGACAATTCTTTTGCCAAGCAATCTTGATGTCAAAACCAATTGGCAACGAGAGGAGTAGTCCCCCAAAATTTCGAGGACCCCACGAAAAATACTTAAGCAGGCATTTCATGATCCCAAAGAGTTGGATCTGACCCAAGCGAGTGAGCGAAAATGGGTATTATTTCGGTCCACAAATTCGGATCTAGTCCAAGATGGCTTTCCCTAAATGGTGTCATCTTGAGGGGGCATGTTGGAGATTGTTGAAGATACTCACCTTGTGGCAAACGTCCCATATTGGAAAGGTGGCAATTCTTCAACATGTTTATATATAGGGTGTGCTACTCCTCTCATTGCCAATTGGCACGTCTCGGATCCTGCCAGCACGTCTCGGATCCTGCCTCACGACTGAGTTCTACTCTCAGTAGCGACAATTGTTTATTTAGCTGAGTTTTCACGGCTGTGGCTTGGTTGGAATCTTTAATAGAGCAGGTATGTCAAAAGTTAGAGGATCGGTTTCTAGATTAACTACTAATAGTCATACAATTCAAATAACAACTATTAAACCTCGTGTTTGGTGTAGCTGCGTGGATAAACCACGTCATACGAACACATCGTCTTCGGGTAATCCTAGTGTTTCATTCGCACAAATAGGTAATTGTCCTCATGCCTTCTCTTACCTTAATTCAACTCCATGGATTATAGATTCTTGAGCATCCGACCATAGTTATTCTCTCATCGTTGGAAAATGGACCATTAAGTTATCCTCGCAAATTACTCTACAAACTGTCCTTCATGTTCCAATTTAACTTGTAATTTACTATCAGTTAGTAAGCTCTCTAAAGATTCTAACTGTCGTGTTGTCTTCTATGATTCACTTTGTATTTTTTAGGAACAAGAGTCGGGGAGTTTTAATGAACTGCAAACGATTCTCCATAAATATGAAAGTGCATTGGGCCAATGAGTAAATTTTGTGAAATCAACTATAATTTTTAGTCACAATGTCCCTGATACAGTCTGTGGTGAATTGAGGACAATTTTTCAAGTATGTGATACTGCGTCCCTTGGTAAATATTTGGGGCTTCCATCCCATTTTACGAGAAACAAGGGTATTGACATGGATTATATTAAAGAATGAGTGCTCAAAGCGGTGGTCGGTTGGAAACGTTCCTTTTTCTCTATCGGTGGAAATGAAGTTTTGATAAAGGATATAGCACAAGCTTTGCCTACTTATGCTATGTACATTATTCGTATTCCTAAATTCATTTGTGATGACATTACTTCTGCCATTACAAATTTTTGGTGGGGTTCTACAAAAAGATCAAGGAAGATACACTGGATGTCATGATATGTCTGCCTGAATCGTAAGGAGGTATGAGGTTCCGCGATATTGGGGGTTTTAATCAGGCTCTACTTGCTAAGCAAGCGCGGAGGATTCTAAAATATCCAAATTCTTTGGTTGCAAGACTTCTGAAGGGTTGATATTTTCGTTTGATTTCACTAAAGTCCAATGCCTCGTATGTATGAAGGAGTTTGTTGTAGGGGTGTGATATCCTTAAGAGAGGAATCCGTCGGAGAATTGGAAATGGTAGCTCAATAAAGGTTTATACAACCTTGGTTGCTACTAGAATCGAGATTTAGAATTCTCTCCCCCCCTATGCAGCAACAATATAATCTTAAAGTTTCTGCCCTGATTGATCATTTTGGCCAATGGAATGTTGAACATTTAAAGGAGGTGTTCTTGGAGGAGGATATTCAAGCAATCCTAAAGGTACCTATATGTAAGACTGAATGGGTGGATTCATGGATTTACAATTAAAAATCCTAGAGGTACACTCCAAGGGGTGAATTTACAGTTAAAAATGCATATAAATTATGGTTCTCTCTTAACTATCAGGCCTCTTCATCAACAAATAGATAAATAGGTGGAAAATTGTAGGGTTTATCAGTGCCATCAAAAATCAGGATTTTCTTATGGAAGCTCTACCATAATATTCTTCCCACAAAATCGACTCTCAGAAATCGTCGTATGGAGATAGAAGTACTATGTACTGGATGTAAAAAGAAAAAGAAGAGTCTAAGTCATACCTTCTTCCATTGTAGACGAGCAATCGGGTTATGAAATTTGTTCTCTTTCCCATTGGATTTCAATTTAGCTGCTATAATTGAGGTGTCTGAATTCTTAGTTTTGGCACCAGAGAAGCTATCCCTTCTTGAGATGGAGTTGTTATGCATCATTTGCTAGGCACTCTGGAATAATCGAACTTAGCGAGAACATGGGGCGAAACGGAAGAACAGGCTGAATGGATTGTTCGGTACCATAAAGAGGTGTCAAAGCCAATGATTCACAAACAAGTGAGTGGAAGAGAAAAGACTAAAATCTGATGAATCTCTCCTACTAATGGAAAGTTAAAGTTAAATGTTGATGCAACTTTCTCACCATCAGTGTTTGAAATTGGTTTTGCTCTACGAAATTCAAAAGGGGAATTGTTACATGCGGCGACTTATTTTTAGGATGGCGGGATTGATTCTCTCTATGCTGAAGCGAATGCGTTGTTAGCCGGTCTACAATTCCTATATCCATTGAACATGGCTTCGGTGATAATCCAATTCGACTACAAAGTTTTAGTTGACGCTCTTCGGTCCGAGTCCCTCTATGTTCGTCTACAGAGTAAACTAGAAATATGAAATATTTGTTTGAGAATTGGTGTTATAGAGTAGGAGAGAAGCTGTTTATTTTAGATTAAATTTAATATAAAATTTGATTGAAATTTGTATTTTATGAGAGAGATGTTTATTTTAGATTAAATTTGATATAAAATTTGATTTGAGGTTTGATGAGATGTTGGAGAGAAATTGAGGATAGATTGAGAAAGAGTTGAAGAGAGGTTATGATATATTAAAAACAAACAAGAGTTTGCTCTCCCCCATTTCATCTCCCCTACCTCACCCTTAAATCCATTCACAGGATTGTTGATGGCTTAATTTGATAATTATCTTGCCTCGGTTTCTCAATTTGACCTGGTTCGATCCCACGACAGGTAAACAAGGTAGCTCACGAGTTGGCGGCTTACTGTGTACGTTCTATGTCAAATTCGTGTTGGATGTGTGATGGGCAGGATTGGCTTTCTGGTTTTCCATTATTTGATTCAAAACATCTTAGCCCATTGGGCTTATCTTGATATCAATGAATTATTTCGCAAGTTTCAAAAAAAAAAAAAAAACATCAATCTCCAAACAAGTATCTAGCTACTATTGATCCATTCACTTCTCTTTGCTCTATCATTTTTTACATTAAAAAAAAAACTAAGGCTATCTTTGTTTTTTGTGGAGGAGGAGTAGTTCCTAAAGAATTACTCGTTTGTATTTAGTAGTAAACAACTACTCTTAGTCACTGATCAGGCCACTTCATCAAATTTCACATCATAGCTCAATTGACATTAGAGTTACACTAGTATCTGCTCGATATGTGATTCCAGTCTCCCACCCTCAATATTGTAATATTTTTTTAAAAGAAAATAACTACCCAAACAAGTAATTAATTATCATTAAATACAAGTATAAGCTTCCTCACTTTCAAAACCAATCACTCCCTTAGCGAAATGCCCAAATTTTGACACGAGTCCATCAAATCCACGAGAACACCGGACACAGGCAGCGGGAGAAGAGGAAAGGAAACGAAACTGGGCAGGAACTAAAATGCGGCACCAGTTTTCACTTACAGTATTCTCCCTGATCCTCTTCGTTTTCGCAGTTGCTCGCGAATCCGTCCTCTGCAAAACCTTGAAACGAGATGGTACCTTCTCAATGTTTTTCGTTACGATCCTTCTCGAGCTTTATTCGGTTGAGATTTACAGTAGGGTTTTGTTTTCAGTGAAAGCATTGAATGAGATCAAGGCCTCTCTCGGTTGGAGAGTTGTGTATTCCTGGGTTGGAGATGATCCCTGTGGCGATGGCGATCTTCCACCTTGGTCCGGCGTTACCTGCTCCACTCAAGGAGATTACAGAGTTGTCACTGAATTGTATGCTTATCTTTAACCCAATCACTCGTTCATTGTAATTGCTGGTCAAATATCCATTCACTTACAGCTATTTCACGTTTAGATTTGCTTTCTGAATTGCAATTTTCATATTTATTTGCAGAGAAGTCTATGCTGTTTCAATTGTTGGACCTTTTCCCGTGGCGGTTACCAATCTCTTGGATCTTACTAGGCTGTGAGATTTTTCTTCTTTTTCTTATTTTTACTCGACCATAGGAATTATGAACTTTGAGATTGATACGCGGATATGCTTTCTTGATATTGCTATACTTCTATTTTTGTACACTATTTCTGTTTTCTGATGACCAGGAGCTAACTTCTTGTAAACAAAGTTACTTGAAATAAGTCTAAATGCCTAATATTAATCATTATTGTTAGAAGTTAAACTTTTAGGGGATGTTTGGATTGACATTTTAAGATTATTTAGAATTAGTATTTA
>JBBMEG010080576.1:0-11257 GCA_037832605.1 Cyclanthera cordifolia | reverse complement strand
AGAAACTGACCGCTGGTTTTAATCAATCAGAAGAGAAATTAGGGGTTGAAAGTGAAGTTGCAATTTTGATCATATATGTGTTGGGGATTGTGCCCTAAAGGTCTAGTAGTTCGTATATTTAAGAACGAATATTTAATGTTAGACATTGAATATCATTTTCAGTTACTAATAAAACTTACTATTTTTTCATAAATTTACGTATTCAATATTCAAATGTCATTCAACCTTATCACATTAATTAGATTAATGTCAATAAACCCTTAGTTATTAATATGAACACTTGCACAAGTATGTGGAACATATAGGTGGATCTAGCTCCAAGTTTATAACATAAATTGTCTATAGTATATGGACTGAGGCTAGGGTGCCTAAGTCCTAGTAACACAGTGGGCACGGCCTGTTTTGCAATAGTTGCAAACAATCTGATCCTGGTTGTTTAGACATGTGAGTGGGAGCACCTATGCAAAAAAGAATTTTCGCATATGACAGGACCAAAAGTTTTATGATCGAGCTAGTAATTCCATTATAGACTTGTATCAAACTACTTCGCAAAGGATGATCATATGTCGATGTGATCTTAATCCTCAATGAGTTGCAAACTCCTACTTTATGAAAGCGTCATTTGATGTGCATAGGTGAAACCCAGTCAAACAACACTGGGTCAATAAGCCTTCCACGTTGGAGATTGTTGTAGTGAGTGGCTGGGAATACAACGTCACAAGAAGAAATTAACATCTTCCCTAATATTGTGGAAGATGTAGAGTTGTCCCTTAAGAACCGATTCTAGGACTTGAACAAAGGGTACCCACCTCTCATTGGCTCGAAATGACATTGGTTTATAGTTTGACTATGAATAGCTTGTTCATTAGAGGAATCAGTTGCGCTTAAGGAGAACGATGTAATCACATAAGTAGAACGACTTTCTTGTCTCAGCTGTGAATTACAAACAAGCTCGTGAAGGATTATGTGACTGATGGCCGATTATATATATTTGTGGACGTCAACTTGTCCTATAGTGTTAGAGAGTTCAGCACATGCCTTTAGTGGAATCAGCCTGATGTGTTAACGAGCAGGGATTGGATCCCATGTCGTTGTAGCTTCCAGTCTATAGGGCCACCGGTCCCCAGTCTAGCTCGATTGCTGGTACAATGTTTCATTAGAGAATGAATTTGAAGGGTTCAAATTCACTAATTAATTATGTTAGACATAATTATAGGAGTGTTAAGTTTAATGAATAAACTTAACTAATTGATATATTGAATATATTAAATATTTTGGATAAATATTAATAAGGAGAAATTAATTTATCGGATAAATTAATTATAAATAATTATTGGATAAATTATTGAGAGAACCCATCTAATAATATGTTGGACATATTAAAGCTTAAATAATTATTGAATAATTATTTGAAGCAGAATTATGATAAATATGTTAGACATATTTGTTTAATAATTATTGGATAATTATTAAATGCAGAATATTAATTAAATATGTAGACATATTAATTGAATTAATAATTATTAGATAATTATTATTTGTAGAAAAAGTAATATACTGAATATTTAGTTGTAGAGATTTATTTATTATAATATATTGGATATATTATAGAGTTGAGATTTATTATCAATTAAAAATAAAAAAAAACTAAAATTGATTGATATATTGAATATATTAAATATTTTGGATAAATATTAATAAAGTCAAATTAATTTATTGAATAAATTAATTATAAATAATTATTGGATAATTATTGAGAGAACTCGATTAATAATATATTTGACATATTAAAGTTTAAATAACTATTGGATAATTATTTGAAGCAGAATTATGATAAATATGTTAGACATATTTGTTTAATAATTATTGGATAATTATTAAATGCTGAATATTAATTAAATATGTTGGACATATTAATTGAATTAATATTTATTAGATAATTATTATTCGTAGAAAAATTAATATATTGGATATTTAGTTATACAGGTTTATTTATTATAATATATTGGATATATTATAGAGTTGAGATTTATTATGAATTAAAAATAAATAAAACAAATTTTAAAATTAGGATGACATTTTTTTGAATTTTACTAAAATATTTTTTGTTATTGGATATTCACTTTTTTACTATAAATAGAAGATCTCAACTTTTCATTCTCATCCCAACCTAATTCTCAAATAGATAATTCTCTCTCCAATTTCTTTTTTTTAATTGAGAAAAATACTTTTCAGCTCCCTTCTTAAAAAAAAAAAGTTAATTAATTAAATTAATTTATGTGAAATTTGCGTTTAAATGCATGCTTTTACTCATAATTCTTAATCATAAAGTATGGAAGAGAGAGGGTGACTATTGATTTAGTGATCATGAATGTTTTAAAATACAAAGATTAGAATTAAAACATAATCAAAGCCTTTTAAGAAGAAACTTCTCTAAATGACCACCTAAATATAATAATGGAAGGAGGTACCATGATGTACAAAGGCCCTCTTAAATGTTTTAGATGTCATGAAAAGTGGCCATTTTAAAAAAGGATTGTCTAGATAATGTAAGCGAATGAAAAAGTCAATCATGGTGATAACTCAAAGAACTCTTAAAGTAGTTAAAAGCATGGCTATAAATTAAAAGAAAGAGGTTATAATCGTAGAAGAGGCTCACATTATAACAAGTATAGAAATTAAGATGATAGTTATTGATAAGTTAATGCTAAATTACTTTTATTTATTCTAATTTTTTCCCACATCATTTGAATATTGTGTTTAATTATATAAAATTAATTTGATTTAAGTGGTAAAATGCTAAATATTTCGGTGAAATTGGTTAAAAAGTGACATTTAAGTTGAATTGACAAATGCAAAATAAATAGTATTGAAATGAAAAGTTTTTTTTTTTTTTTTTTTTTTATTAACTTCCCTGGTACGCGATAGAGTTAGAGAAAAGTGAGGGAAGTGACGAGCAGGTGGAAGCGGAGAGAGGGAAAAAATATTAATAAAAAAAAGGGGTTTTCAAAGGAAGGAGGGAGGCGATCTATGCAGCCGAGAAAAAGAAAAAGAAACTAAATTTCAATTTTATTAGTTTTCTTCCAAAGGCAGCAACAACAACGAAGAATTCACCAACAAAATTGAGTTTTGTTTTCAATTTATTTCTTTATTTTTAATGAAACAATTTTTATTCTTCTTTCGTTATGTGTGGCTAAATTTTAATTTCGGAAGGTTAAATTTTAATTGTAGTTTTGTGAGGTTTTTGATTAAATAAATTTTATTTCAATTCAAGAATTAATTGTTTCTTGTTCTTATTCTTACTATTATTGTTGGTAAATTAAATTGACGACTTAGTTTATATTCGCAAAGGGTTGGCTTATGTGTCTATAATTTTTACCGTTCCAAAGTATAATAGACTTTAAGCAAATAATTAAATGAAATTAATTGATTCACAGCTATCTTGATCAGTTAAATTTTGGTTTAGTTAAATGATATTGCTTAATTGGTATGGAATGCTATCGTGCCCAATCGAGTCAGGGTCAATATAGTCAAAACTGCAATTGGATTAAATCGAACTTTTAAATTAGACTTTCTTTCTTATAATTGTTTATCATATAAAATTTTGCAAAACCACATTTTTATTTGTTTTTAACATTGGGATTCGACCTCTGGTTCCATTATTTCTACAAGTTAATTTAGAGATCAGTAATTTATTTTGGCGAGCTCCGACAACCCGACCAGTTATATCTATTCAAATGACAAGACAATACTAATTGACATCGTTTATGGTACCACCATAGCCCAATTTATATCATTGATCAAAGTCGGCATCAAGTTTGAGGACAGCTCTAAAGTTGATAATATATCTATTTACAAAGATGGGTCTTTCAAATGAAATATCATAGTTTTAACACATAGGACAACAATGTACAATGGTTGTCAAATGAGTTTGTTAGTAAAATATATATAATGATCGTTGCACCGTTGCTGAAATTATTTCAATACGTACGAGGGTGTACAACTAGAGAATCCCGACCTTTTTTAGGATAATGTTGTTGTTACCAAACTAAGTATTCTTCTTTTTTTCATTTGGGTCGATATTCAAAAGTAGTTATATGTAAAATTTATATTTATATATAAAAACATCACATGTAAAGATTATGTACCCCGCGACGACATACACATATTGAGTAATAGGGTATGTCCATACTTGTAAGTACTTAATATATAAACATATTCGATATGTGCAATACAAAGAGGTACATCCCAAATATAGTACAGACGTCTCTACCTTGAACTTCATACATAGACTCACTAGTACTGATGTCTCTACCTTAATTCAAAGATGTACTCTGTTTCGATGGCAATTTTTGTTTGGCTTGGTTTGTGCTTCATCCAAAATGGGTTTGGAATTCATCAAAAAGAAAGAAACGTCATTTTATCGTGTAATTTGAACGTCGCGGAAGCGTGAGAATAACAAAAATTTCACATTAATTAATCAAATTAATCCAATTAATCTACATGCAATTTACCCCCCTTTTAAATGCGGCCGATGCGTAGGGTATCCATCTCATTTCCTCAACCTCTCGAGGTGTCTTAGAACATTTTTCCTTATACAATGAGATTTCATGTCTAAAGGGTAATTGACCCCTTTTAGAATCTTTTATCGCATATCTGACCAACATCTTGTCAATATGCGATGCATGAGAAAAGGCTAGCGTTCTTTTGGACCGTTCCCTTATAATATGGATCCCAAGAACGTACGAAGTGTCACCCAAATCCTTCATTTCGAATTGGTTAGCTTACCATTGCTTGATTTCAGCCAACATTCTTACATTATTTTTAATGAGTAAGATATCATCTACATATAACAATATAAATGTTATATTATTGTTAATGATTTTCTTGACACAAGGATCATCAACATTCTGCTCAAAGCCATAAGATTTGATCACATCATCAAGTCGTTTATTCCAAGACCTGGACACTTGTTTCAATCTATAAATGGATTTAACAAGTTTGCAAACATTTTGCTCTTGTCCCTTGGAAACAAACCCTTCTAGTTGGTTCATGTAGATCTCCTCTTCAAGATTGTCATTCAAAAAAGCAGTCTTGACATCCATTTTTCATATCTCATAGTCATAATATAAGGCAATGAATAAGAGAATCCTAATAGACTTTAACATAGCAACATGGGAGAAGGTTTCTTCATAATCCACTCATTCTCCTTGAGTGAAGCTCTTTGCTACAAGTCTAGCCTTGAAGGTTTGAACATTCCCATCTACACCATTTTTCTCTTGTAGATCCATTTGCACCCAATAGCCTTAATATCCTTTGGTGCATCTACAAGTAACCAGACTGAATTTGAGTATATCGACTCCATTCCAAGGGTTATGGCTTTTATCCATTCTTTCCGGTCAACATCCTCCATTGCATTTCCAAAAGACAAAGAATCTTCAACAATATTCTGGATAACGTTTGGTGTCTCCATGACACCTCTATATAGGGATTTATATTTTTTTCTAATCTTCCCACTGCCTCGAGGTAGACGACTTTCCTAACTCGATGAGATTTGACCATCAAATCTCAAGGATTCATCAACTATCATAGATGATATGTTTCCATTATCCAATGTCAGTGAGCTGTCAATAACCCTTGTTGACCTCCTGCAACAACACTTGTAGTAGAAATCGTAGCATTATCGAAATTTAATTCTTTCAACACTACTGTCGATCAAGGTTTATGATCTCTAACATAATCCTCTTCTAAGAATGTTGCGTTTGTCGACACAAACACTTTATTCTTGTAAGAGCTATGAAAATAACCCTCTCTCGTTTTCTTGGGGTAGCCTATAAATAAGCATAGTTTTGAGCGTGGTTCTAACTTCATTGGTTTTTTAGTTAGCACATAAGCCAGACTTCACCAAATACTGAAGTATACGTTCCTTTCATAACTTATACGGTATCTTTGAGACAGACTTTGATGGAATCATGTTTAAAATATTTAACACGGTCTCTAACGTGTATCCCCAAAACGATATCGCTAGTTGGGCAAAGCTCATCATTGACCGAATAATTTCTAAAAGTGTTATATTTCTTCTTTCTGAAACTCCATTCTATTGAGGAGTTCTACGGGCTGAGAGTTGAGACATAATCTCATGTTCTACCAAGTAGTTTTGGAATTTCAAGTCCATATACTTTCCACCAAGATCTGATCGTAGTGTTTTAATCCTTCTATCTAATTGGTTATCAACCTCTGCTTTGACCTTTTTGAACTTTTCAAGGGTTTATGATTTATGCTGCCTTAGATAAAGATATCCATATCTTGAGTAGTCATCCGTAACTGTTACAAAGTACTCAAATCCTCCCTAAGCTTTGAAATTCATCAGACCGCATAAGTCTGAATGTATGAGTTTTAAAGGTTGTTTGGCTCTAGCTCATTTTTAGTTGTAAAGTGTCTCTTGGTCATCTTACCTTCTATGCAAGATTCACATACACGTAAAGTGTCCATCTATAACCCAGTTAGAAAATCACTTTTTACTAACATTTCAATCCTATTGAAATTTATGTGACCCAACCTTAGATACCAAAGATATGTTTTGGATTCAGGATAAATTCTTTGTCGTTTGTTTATTCTACTAGTTGCTGTTTGAAATAGTTCAGTATTTAAAAGTGACTTACAAACCTTAGATTTAAGCATACACAAGTTTTTTTCGTTAATTTTCGAACAAAGCTTCAAGACATTCTTTGAAATAGACTCTAAATTTCAATTAAAATTTCCTTAATGAAATTGTTCTACAAGGGAAGAAACTTAGACTAGGTTCCTCTAAAATTTAGGAACCAACAACACATTCTCTAGTACTAAAAAAGAATTGCTGAAAAATAACTTGACACTTCCAACATCAGTAGCTGAGACAACTTCATCAGTTCCCACCTTCAAGGTTATCTGCACAGGTTCTAGCTGCTCCCAAGAGTCACTCTCCTGAAATGAAGAACGTACATGATTAGTGGCGCCTGAATCTAATATCCATCAATTGGACCAAGAACCAGTAAATGATATTTACCTTCTGTGTCTTTCTTTATTCCAATGTACTCTAGACAGTTTCTTTTCCAATGACTAGGCTTATGACAATGAAAACACTTTTCATCCTTCTTACTCTTGACTTCTTTTAAAGCACTTCGCTTATTCTTGCTTGCACTAATCTTTTTCTTCTTAGAGAACTTTGCTTTAAAGGTCCGACCTTTAGACTTAGTCATTAAACCCGAGGTTCTGGAACTAACCCTTTTGAGACAACATTTGCCTCATCTTCTTTGCCTTTGATTTTCATCATTGACTCGAAGGTTTGTAGTTCATTAAGAAGAGTAGTGGGGCTAAAAACAATCTTGATCATAATAGCATTGCTTTTAAATTGTAGGAAGCTACTCTATAGCGTTTCAAGAATAAAGCTCACCTGACTGGCTTCGTCTATAACAACCTCATTTATCTCAGCCGTGTTGAAGTATATGAAGTGAAGTCAATATACTCTCTCACTTTATTCTTTACTTTCTTTCTTGTTTAAGTAGTACAAGGTACTCATTGTATTACAACTGATTTTACAACTAAAAGAGTTATTTGGTTGAAGTGGTTGGTTAGAGTAACTAACATAGTAACCAAGTTTGTTGGACAGAGATAGCAGTATTTTGTTACTCCCCCCTCAAGTTGGGCAGGAATGTATGTCATGTATGCCCAACTTGGAAAAAAAAAGACCGAAGTAGAGACGCTGCTACTGGTTTTGTGAATACATCAGCCAGTTGATCTGCAGATCATATTGGTAGGATGCGAATAAGCCCTTTTTCTACCTTTTCACGGATGAAGTGGCAGTCAATCTCTATATGCTTTGTACGTTCGTGATATGTTGGATTGGAAGCGATAGATATTGTTGCGTGGTTGTCACAAAATACCAATGCAGGTTCATTCACCTCAACTTGTAGATCGCGCAGTAGATAGCTGATCCATGTTAGTTCGCTCGAGACATGGGCGAGTGCTCTGTACTCGACTTCTGCTAAGGATTTTGATATTGTTGACTGTTTCTTGGTTTTCCATGACATGATGGAATCTCCCAAGAATATGCAAAAGCATGTAACTAACCTTCTAGTATCAGCACAAGAACCCCAGTTAGCATCTATGTACGCTTTGAGTTGAATGTTTCTTGTGGAATTTAAGAGAATGCCTTGGCCAACACTTCCCTTTAGGTAGCGCAGTTGGTGTATCACAACTTTCCAGTGGCCTGAGCATGGTTTTGCCACATACTGACTTAACTTGTGGACAACAAACGTGATATATTTGCATATATAACAGTCTTCCTATTAGCCTTCGATACTCAGAGGCTTCTTCATTGGATAAAGGTGTGCCTGAAGATGCCTTTATCTTGGTGTTTGTTATCATTGGACAGGCAGCTGGTTTAGCTGCTAGCATACCATGGTCTTCTAAGATTTGCAGTGCATATTTCCTTTGAGAGATTGAAATTCCTTGGTTAGACCTTCATAATTCTAGTCCAAGGAAATATCTGGCATTGCCTATGTCTTTGAGAAGAAGCTGAGTCTTTAGTAGTGACTTTACAACATTTTTTTTATTGATGGATGGCCCTGTAAGTAGGATATCATCTACGTATACTTTTAGGGCTATAAATTTTGTTCCATTGCCTTTTGTAAACAGAAAATAGTCTGCTTTTGTTTGTTGAAACCCGTTGGCTAACAGGACACCTGCAAATTTTTTGAACCATTGTCTTAAAGCCTGCTTTAATCCGTAAATGGATTTATTTAATCTGCAAACATGATGATCAATCCTTTTCTTCTTGAATAACTAAAGAGAAAGCCTTGTTGATTGTTGGCAAAGGATCCATTAAAAGAAATTGTGTCCTCAGGCTGGAATAGGAATCGTTCAAGCCCATTAAAAACAGCATCACATCCTCTGTTTGCAAATGTACAAGAAATTTTGAAAGAGCTCCACATGTGCACTCTACATCAGGTCTAAATTCACACAGATCTTGCCAACACGTTTTCAATTTCACAAAATAAGCTTCGACCGAAAGATTGCCTTGTATTGTAGTGACTAATGCTTTTCTCAATTCGTAAACTCTTGGCCCATTTCTTTCTTTGAACTGTTCTCCCAGTTCATCCCAAACGTTCTTTACACAACCATTGTAAACGATACTTGCAACAATATCTTTGGAGACTAAATTGAAGATCCAAGACGTTATTATATCATTGTTACATTTCTAGGCTGCTTGTAATTTTTTTTCGGAAGAAGGATCTGTTGATATCGCCATTGATGAATCCTTCCTTGTTTTTACCAGATAGTGCAATCATCATTGCTTGCTTCCAAGATAAATCATTCTCTGCTCCAACAAGTGGTTGTGTTGCAAGAATTGCTGGGAAACGAATGAGTGATGAATGTGAAAAGGATTCAATTGTGAATCCAAATTATCGAGATCATCGCCGCTTGTTTCAGACTGTCTGGCCATTGAGATCGGGGAAGACGACTTCAGCGGGAAAGATGATCCGATTTTGGGAAAAGAAAAGAGCAGAAAATTGCTCTGATACCATATGAAGTGAAGTCAATGTACTCTCTCACTTTATTCATTACTTTCTTTCTTATTTAAGTAGTACAAGGTACTCATTGTATTACAACTGATTTTACAACTAAAAGAGTTTTTTGGCTGAAGTGGTTGGTTAGAGTAACTAACATAGTAACCAAGTTTGTTGGAGAGAGATAGCAATATTCTGTTAAAGTACGTCATCATTTTGAGTACATGCTCCGTGACAGACATTTCTGACTTCATTTTTGCATTATGAATGGACCGGAGAGCATTATGTTGTACCTGAGATGAAGGTTGCCTAAACATCTCATGAAGGGCTTTCATCATCTCTAAAGCAGTGCCCATGTTCTTCAGTTTCTTGGCCAGAATATCGGAGACACTTGCCAATATATAGACCCTAGCCTTGTCGTTTGCATTTTTTCCAACATCATATGTTTCATGAACATTTCGTGTTGCATTAGGTGCTGGCGCCGGAGGACATTCCTTCGTTAGAACAAACTTCTCTTCATCTACGACAAGTATAGTGTTGATATTTTTTTCCATGTAGTATAGTTTTCTCCAGTTAATTTGTCGATAGACATAATAGAGATTACCAACTTAGACATTATGTTGGAAAAATAAGAAAAAGAACGATATCATTTTATTGCAATTTAAAAAAAAACATAGCATACGATACGATATGAAGGATCATTTTTTTTGTAGAACAACATAGCATACGATAAATAGTTACACCAAGAACCAAGCTCTGATATCACAGCTTGTTGTAATTGTTTAATCGATTAAAGCCCGGTCTCAACTAATAGATTGAGACCTAATAATAATGAAGAGGAAGAAGAGAAAGAAAGATACACAGTTATTTAACGTGGAAAACTCCTAGAAAATTAGAAAAAAGTCATAGGCAATGATAGAAGAATTTCATTACAAAAAGGCCGAGAGCAAGCGCACGCTACTTAGGTGCTTCATTGCGGACTTCACGGTTGTGGGGCTGGACCTGGTGATGACAAAACATTCAGTGAGCGGTATAGGAATGACCTTGTGCTTGAGCAGGAACTCCATCGCCAATATAACATCAAAGTCGTCTATCCTAACTGTCACAAAGTCAACTTTGTCGGTCCAATCGCCCAGCTTGACACTTGCATTCTTCGCGAGTCCTGACACGGGTAAGGCTACAGATTTGACGGCTTTCATCCGTCCTTCATCCTTACGCTAGCTTACATTCAGACGTCTGGCTTCTGTTTCGGACATAAAGTTATGGGTGGCCCCTAAGTCAACCATAGTGCTTCTCGCTGCCTTATGGTTTATCCATGCATCGACATACCTAAGACCTTTGCTTGATAATTCCTTTGGTCCAGTGACGCTCTTTTGCAAGGCTGACAAATACCTGATCGCACCGACGTGAGGATTTTCCTTTTCCTCCTCTTCGAGGGCTACTAACTGCGCCACCTCGACAAATACCTCGTAGAGCATTGAGGGCTGGTCGGTTCGGACATTCAGATAACTCATGGGGCCTTTGCAAAGAAAATAACTGAGAGGTCCTCGATTATAGCCTGTCGGCTGAGAGGGTCCTCGCCTTGTTTTCGATGGTGATCCTTGTCCCTGACCGGCCTGCTCCCCCATTGGTGGGAGAATTAGGGTGGCTGTTCCTTGTATCTCGTCGCGGGGAGGCCTTATCTCGCCTCACATCTTGAGTTTTCTCAC
>JBBMEG010080574.1:0-11265 GCA_037832605.1 Cyclanthera cordifolia | reverse complement strand
ATATTTGTGAGATTTTACAAGGATCCTAGAAGGACCTCTAGCTTTGTAAAACCAAGCAACCTTGGAGCTTATCATTTTAATACAATATTATATACGTATTGGTATTATATATGTATTTAATTTTCTATATAATAGAAACTTAATGTTGCAAACCCTAATATTAGGTTTTTTTACCGCCGTCATCATCAAGAATCTGTGACAAATTTTAGAATCAAATCAAGAGATCATTAATACGTGGATAAATGTATTCAAACTTTCTATATATAACAAAAGGGTATTATAGTACATCAACAAACACTTTAATGCACATTAAAAGCCCGTTTGAATGAATATGTATGCAATTTTTTTAAGAATCGGGCAAAAATATAATAATTTTGTCCTATTTGAATATTTATGCAAAGTTCCCAATAATATATCTAATATATTATTTCTCTACTTTAATAATTATCCAATATTATCAATTCAATTAATATGTCCGACATATTAATTAATATTTTTCATTTAATAATTATCCAATAATTAGAAAATCAATTAATATATCCAACATATTAACTAATATTCTATATTTAATAATTATCTAATAACTATTAAATTAGTTAATATGTTCAACATATTAATTATAATTCTCAAACTTAATAATAATTATCCAATAATTATTTATAATTAATTATCCAATAACTTACTTTTTCCTCTTTAATATTTATCCAATAAATATTAAATTAATATATCCAATATATTAATTAATTAAGTTTAACCATTAAACTTAACACTCCTATTAATTATGTCTTACATAATTAATCAACAAGTTTCAACTCTTCAAATTCATTCACTAATTAAACATTGTACCAATAATTATGAGCTAGTTCAGGGACTGGTGGACATATAGGTTAAAGCTACAATGACCCGAGATTTAATTCTTCTCGTTAACATTAGACTTATTCCACTAAAAGATTGTGGTGAACTCTCTCGAACTATAGGCCAAGTTAGTGTTCACGGATATAATCGATCATCTATCATATGATCTTTCACAAGCTTGTTCGTAATTCACAACTATGTGAAAATGTTCGTTCTACCCCTGTGATTACAATTTTCTCCTTAACCGCCACTAATTCCTTAAATGAACAGGTTATTTACAATCCCACTATAAACAAATTTTCTCTCAAGCCAATGACAGACGGGATCCCATGTTCAAGCCCTAGAATCAGTTCTTAAGAGAACAACTCTACTTTTTCCTTAATATTTAGGTATGACGTGAATTCCATGTTGTAATGTTGTGTTCCTAGCCACTCACTATGGCAATCCTTGATGTGGGAGGTTTATTGACCCAACGTTGTTTGGTTGGTCTCACCCATGCACATCAAAGAACGTTTTTATAAAGTAGAAGTTCACAATCCACTCAGAATTCAAATCACATCGATATACGATCATTTTTAGCAAAGTAGTTAATGCGAGCCTATAACAAAATTACTAGCTCGATCATAAAATTATCGGTCTTGTCTTATGCCAAAAACTCTATTTTGCATAAGTATCCCTACTCATATGTCTTCACATGAACAACTATGATCAGATCGTTTGTAATTCTTGCAAAGTGGACTTTACCAACAGTGTTGCCAGGACTTAGGTGCCCTAGCCTTAGGTAATATACTTTAGACATTTTAAGTTATTAACTTAGAACTAGATCCACTTATATGTTCCACATACTTTTGCAAGTGTACATCCAAATAATGATATACATATTACCATTAATCTGATTAATGCGATAAAAGTTGAAACACGTTTGAATATTAAATGTGCAATTTATGAAAATAATAATTAATTTTAATAACTTAAATTTAACATTAAATGATTGTTCTTTAAATACAAACTACTAGATCTATATGGCTCAACCCTTAACATTCAGTACAAGCCTTTAGTAGAATAAGTCTGATGTTAATGAGAAGGGATTGGATCCTAGGTCGTTATAACTTTCAACTTATAGGTCAACCGATCCTCAAGCTAGCTCATAATTGCTAGTACACTATTTCATTTGAGAGTGAGTTTGAAGAGTTCAAATTCATAGATTAATTATGTAATAGGAGTTTTAAGTTTAGTGGTTAAACTTTATAAATTAATATTTAGATCTGTTAATTTAATATTTATTGGATAAATATTAATAAGAAGAAATTAATTATAAATAATTTTATTGGATACTTATTTATTGAGATAAATCAGTTATTAATATGATTGACTCATCAATTTAATAGTTATTGGATAATTATTAAGTTTAGAATTATAATTAAATATGTTGGACATATTAATTGATTTAATAATTATTGGATAATTATGAAATTGAGAATATTAATTAATATATTTGACATATTAATTGGATTAATAGTTATTGAATAATGATTAAATTGTGAATATCAATTAATATGTCGGACATATTAATTGGATTAATAATTATTAGATAATTATTAAAGTTGAGAATTAATTATTGGATATATTAATTGTAGGAATTTATTTGTTTATATAATATATTGGATATATTATGGGATTAGAATTTATTGGATAATATCAATTAAAAATAAATAAAATAATATATGGATATATTGGCCAAATTCGAAAATCTCTCCCCTTATTTCGGAAAGAAAAATTTGTTCCACTATTGAGGAAGTAAAATTCAAAATTTTCATTTAAAATAAGAAAGAAAAAATCATTGATATTTTTCAATATCTTTTAATATTGGATATTGAAAGATATTGTATTTTTCCTAATTTAAATATTCATTCATCTATTATAAATAGAAGGCAAGGGAGGTCTTCATTCTAATCTCACTCAATTCAAAAGTAACCCAATTCTCAAACAAAGAAACCCCTCTGAAAACTAAGTTCTCTTTTTTCTCCTAACTAAACGTTTCAAGCTCTCTTCTCTAAAAGACTTCCTACCAAGCACTAAGTATAGCAAAGAAGTCATAGCTTGAAAGATTGAAGGAGATCAATCAAGAAAGCTCTAGGGAATAGATCGATTTTCTACTCAGCACAAAGACCCTATAGACTAGATTAGAGAAATCATTTAATCTGAGTAATTCTTTAATGACAACAAGTCAATCACCTAGGGTTCTGCAAGTAGATTAATACGTTTAATTAAATCGTTTAATTATTACTAAAACTTTTGTAATCACACGCTTCCGCCGTGTTAATTGCATGCTTCTATCCCACAATTTCCCACATCTAAGTCTTGGTGACACTGTGATACCACCCACATTCCGAGTATTTAAAACAACCTGATCTCGGTTGTTCATGTGGAAACATGTGATGGAAGTGCTATGCAGAAAGGAGTTTCTGTATAAGATGGAACCAAAAGTTTTATGATCGAGCTAGTAATTTTGTTATAAACTCGCATCAACTACTTTGCTAAAGATGGTCATATATCGATATGATCTGAACCTTGAGTGGGTTGTGAACTCCTACTTTATGCAAGTGTCCTTTGATGTGCATTGGTGAGACCAGTCAAACAACGTCGGGCCAATAAGCCTCTCACATTGGAGATTGTCGAAGTGAGTGACTGGGAATGCAACGTCACAAGAAAGAATTCAAGCCTTATAGGATATTGAGAAGACGAAGAGTTGTTCCCTTAAGAACTAATTCTAGGGCTTAAACAAATAGATATTACCTCTCATTGGCCCTATAAGATACTAGTTTATAGTTGGACTATAAAAACTTGTTCATAAGAGAAATCAGTAGCGCTAAAGGAGAAATATATAACCAAAGGGTAAAATAGACCTTTTGTTCCCATTGTGGACTGGGAACAAGTTCGTAAAGGATCACATGGCAGATGACTGACTATATTCGTGGACATAATTTATTCTATAATGCAAAAGAGTTCAGCACATGACCTTTAATAGAATAAGTCGGATGTTAACGAATAAGGATTAGATCTCAGTTCATTGTAGCTTTCAACCTATAGGTTTAATGGTTTTCGGGCTAGCTCATACTTATTCGTACATTATTTTATAAGATAGTGGCACCATTCACAACACCTAAGTCTTGGTGGCACTATTCATACGACCTACTTTCCAAGTATTGCAAATGACTCGATCCTGGTTGTTCATGTGGAGACATGTGAGTGGAGGTGCTACGCAAAAAGAAGTTTATGTATAAGACTGGACTAGAAGTTTTATGATCGAGCTAGTAATTCTGTTATAGACTCGCATCAACTAGTTCGCTAAAAATGATCGGATGTGATCTAAATCCTGATTGGATTATGAACTCTAAATTTATGAAAGCGTTCTTTGTAATGCATCAATGAAACGAGCCTAACATCGTTGGATCAATAAGCCTCCCACATTGGAGATTATCGTAATGAGTGGTTGGAAAAGCAACAGGAGAAGAAGAAATTCACGCCTTCTCGAATATTGAGGAAAATTTAGAGTTGTTCCTTTAATAACTGATTTTGGGGCTTGAACAAAGGGATCCCGAGAGGATACTGTTTATAGTGAGAATATAAACACTTAATCATTAGAGAAATAGTAGCGCTTAAGAAGAAAGATGTAATCACAAGGGTAAAACAGATCTTTTGTCCCAATTGTGGACTACGAACAAGTCTAAAGGATCACATGGAAAATGACCCATTATATTTGTAAACATAACTTGTTCTATAGTCCGAAAGAGTTCAACATAGGCCTTTAGTGGAACAAGTGTAATGTAGCTTCGAGATTGGATCTCGGGTCTTTGTAGCTTTCAACCTATAGATCCACTAATCCTCGAGTTAGATCCGACTTAGTGGTACACTATTTTATTAGATAGGAACTTAAAGAGATCAAATTCACATATTAATTATGTGGAACATAATTAATAAAAGCTTTAAGTTTAAAGTTTAAACTTAATTACATAATATATTGGATATATTCGAATGAATATTTATGAGATAAATATTAATAAGGAGAAATTAATTAATTGAATAAATTAATTATAAATAATTATAAATTAATTGAAGATATTTGATTTTATACCAATACATTTTGACATTGAATATTGAAAGATGTCGTATTTTCCTAATTTAAATATTCATCCCACTCAGTTTTAGAGTAACTCATCTCCAAGAGAGACCCCCCTTAAAAGCTGATATTTTTTCCACCTATATAGTCAGACCTTTGACAAACTTTCAAGGTCCTTTTCTAAAAGACTTCCTACCAAGCACTCAGTAGTAGTAAAGAAGTCATAGTCTAGAAGAGCGAAGGAGGTCATTTGCGATCATCCACGAGAATAGATCGATTATACTCAACATATAAATTCGTCATAAATTATTCAGAGACGTCAGTCAATGTAAGTAGGGTTAAACAATAACATGTCAATCACCTCGGGTTAAGCATGTAAATTAATTGGATTAATCTAAAATAAGTAAATGATTTACAAAAAATTTTGTTGTTGTTTACCAAGCTTTAGTCGCATTAAATACATACTCATATCCTCTATTTCTAATGACTACTATTAGAGTTTTGGTTCAAGGTGATTGTTGTTGTTGAAATCATTTTATTAGTGGGGTATAATTTTCATTAGATGAATTATATATATTTTTTTCTTTCTTTTTTTTTTCTTTCTTTTTTTTTTTTTTGTATGAGAGGTTTTTTGTTTAGAATTAGATTTCTTTTTCCTTTAGATTTTTGTAAATCCAAGCAATTGAGCCTAGTAAATCAATGTACAATTAAGTTTTTTAATTTAGAATTGGCAAAAAAGATGAACACAAATAACACCAGGGTAGGAGAAAAAACCCAAAAAAGTAAGAAAAAATAGAACCCACTCAGGATAGCAGCGGTTGCCGCCGTAAACAGCGACTCATGTAACGGTCCGAGACAGTCACTAGGTCTCTAGTGAGACCGGACAGTCACTAGGTCTCTAGTGAGACCATTTTGGTGGCTTATGTCAAAGGGACCCACCCAACTCTTTGAGTTGAGATTTTTTTCTCCATAAAAATTGATATTTAAAAAAATGAAAGTATTTGAGAAGGAAAATTATATTTGTTTATAAAGAAATATTTTTTGAATATATTTTTTATCTTTTAACCTAATAATTTTTGAAAACATAAAGGCATATTTTATGGTTAATACCTTTGGGAAATATGAGCAAGATAAAAATAAAACATTGTCAAAAAAAATTTAAAATTAAATCAGTTATCTTTGGATGATTTTTATGAGTTAATTTTAAGATAATTCTTAACTTTGAGTTCATTTAAATATTAAAATATTTTTGGAAATATTTAAAGGAGCTAGTTATTGCCTAGTCAAAGATTCTTGAAGATCAAGAAGATAAAGACCAAAATATGTCGTATACAAAGTAATTGGATTACATTTCCTAAAAATATGCTAAACATTAAATTGTTCATTAACTATTTAAATTATATGTTACTTTTAGATGTCTTTAATGTTGCATAAAGCATGCCATATAGATTTAAAATCCCACAATTGGTTAAAAAGATTCATGCATCCTAAATAGTATTAAATATATTATATATATTTTAGGAATTGGATATCATATTAAGGATTGTTCAACATGTAATCTCACAAATAAATATTATATTTTTATTTATTGATTATGTTGAATGCATGAATTATATATTTTTGAAAAATAGTTTTTCAAAATAGAACAAAAAAATATTCATTTTAAATATGCTACAAAGAGAAATATATTCTTTTAAAATGATTTTAAAAGAGGTAGAACCTAATAATCCATAAAAGAAATATATTCTTTTATAGATCTATAAAAGTGATCCATAAAAGTTGTCGCTTGATTCTGATTAATTAAAGAGCAATTTGATTATGTAAGGATTTGTTAGGAGGGAACCGAACCTAAGAATGGTTCTGTCTAAGAATTGAGGTACATAAGATGACAATTTACGGAACACCTCTACCTGGGAACCCGACCTATGGGTTGAAACGAATATGAATTATAGATCACTTGTGCAGACTCAAATAATGTGATTAAGTTTTTAGTGTAAAAACTTGGCAATTCACATTAAAATCAATCTAACCAACATAGGTATAAGATTGAGACTTAGATGAACGAGATTAGCCTAGTTCATCTACATGGGAGAGAATTCTATTTCAAAATAGATAGTGAGAGAAGGATCAATGTCAACTAATCATGCTATCTTCATCAAAAACTACATTATGAGATCTTAGTAAAGCTACGTGCAAACAGATTGAGTAGACACCCTCTGGGTGTGTGTTCACTATGGTCAATTTCAGAGCGAGTTTTCTGAAAGGGATAGGCATGTGATCTCAATTGATATATGACCTATCCTTCGATGACACTTACTCAAAAAGAACAACACGTTCGAATTGATGGACTACACTCGCAAGGGACTAGTTCAGGAGTTAACGAAGGGCGCTGACTTCTCTATTGTAACCTTTTTCTTGGTAGGTTGTCGCCTCGCTGCCTCCTGCGGTGCTTGCTGGTTTCTAGCGACAACTATCTAAGCCGGAGGAGGTTGTCATAGTAATTCCACTAGGCGACTCAAACTCTCCTCCATTCCTTGCACTTGTTCCTCCAAAGTTGCAAACTTCGGATCCGCACACTCCGATTCTTACCTGGTTACCGCACCCTCAGGATCCAGGTGGTTCTCGACATGAACATTGTCATGTCCTCTAGAGGAAATTTTCCTTCGAGCGTGCTTAACATGACTCTCCTTCGACACCGTGGTGGTGGTCGTTCTCAATGTTTGATGTTTTTGCATAAAATGTTTAAGAACTAAGCTTCTTAGGTAGAACACTCTCTCGTCTCCACAGACGGAGCCAATCGTTAATGCCGAAAAATGGTCAACATCCACAGTACAATTTGTATTATTAAGGACGAGAAGGTTGCAAAAAAGAACAATTTTAGGACACATGGCCTCTGATGCCTAAGTCAGTAAGAGTTTAGGAGAGTAATTTCAAGGACTTTTAGAACTTAGAATGGCTTAAGAATACTTAGCGTAGTTTTGCTTAGGTATCGCCTCCCTTGAAATGGAGAATTATTTGACTTATTATTAGCAGTCAGTTTTGTAACCTGTGCAGCTCACTTATGGGCGGTTTAATGACCGATCGTTGGAAACGTCTATCATTATGCCGGAAATGAATACCGACATAACTCCTGATCGTTACCCTTTGGAGGTGTAATGGGTTTGACTCATAAGTTACTTGGACTATGTTAACCTTTGCAGGTCTTCACCTCCGCGACTGACCCGTTAGGGGTGCAGCCCTCTCGTTGTAACGCTAGGACGCTCTGTGGGTGCAACGTCTCCAAACGTTGTTTGGACTTGGTGGACTCATCCACAGGAGAGTCCTACCTCCACGACCAACCCACTCGAGCTGGCTTACTCGATCGATCTCCTCAGAGGTCAGCTTTGGACTCGGTCAACCCTTACGTGTCCTCACTTCCACGACTAACTCGCTCGGGTTGGCCTACTCGTTGTAACTGGGGATGCGATAGGGTGCAATGTTTCCATGCGTTACTTGGACTCGGTGACTCTTGAGGGAGAGTCCTAGCCTCCACGACCAACCCACTCGGGTTAGCCTACTTGTTGTAACCCTAGGACGTCATGGGGTGCAGCGTCCCTGAACGTTACTTGGACTCAATCGACTCGTCCACCGGAGAGTCCTAACCTCCACGACCAACTCACTCGGGCTGGACCACTCGGCGTAACTCCTAACCATTTATCAGCGGATCCAATCGTTACTTGGACTCGATCGACTCTAGAGAAGTCCTGACCTCCACGACTTTCCCCTAAGGGGGTGTTTGCCTTCTTTTACTGAACCCGAAAGGGTCAAGGCTGCAAGAGCCGCCCCAAAGGGGTCGTGACCTTCCTTGGTCGTCCCCTAGAGGGGCCAGACTTACTTGGCCGACCCCCTAGGGGTTGTGGCCTCCATTTGGCTAACCCTCGAGAGGTCGACATTGGCTTGGCCGACCCCTAGGGTCGTGACCTCCATTTGACCGACCCCCATGGGTCGTTGTTGGCTTGGCCGACCCCTGGGGAGTCAGTATGGTGTAGGCCGACCCATTGGGGGTCGTAGCCTCCATTTGGCCGATACCTAAGGGGTCGGTGTTGGCTTGGCCGACCCCCTAGGGGTCGTGGCCTCTATTTGGCCGACCCCCGGGGGGTCAGCGTTGGCTTGACTGACCCATGAGAGGGTCGGCATAGACTTGGTCGACCCACGGGTGGGGTCCCAGCCTTGTTCGAGTATTTCGGGATAATTTGGCCTATAATAGGTTTTGTTACCAGTCTTACACTCAAGTGTTTGTAAAGAAAAACCACAAATCCTTATGGAGATGACCTTTTAGAAGAATTGAAACTAGCTACAACAATGTTTATGTAAATTTTCACATCGACCTCGAATAGTGTTGATTTGATTGAATATATTGCTAAAGCATAGAATATTTGAGGAAAATTTAAGTCAGACAATTAGGTTATCATTAAATTCACATGTTTATTGAGGATGAATGGAAAACTGCATTTAAAACTAAGTATGGTCTTTATGAATGGTTAGTTATGCCTTTTGGATAGACTAATGCACTTAGTACATTCATGAGGCTAATGAATCATGTATTAAGAGAAGAATTAGGAAGGTTGCACATCTTCTCTAAGATTTCTAACTTAGTTCATTAATTCAGCTTAGAACTACACCCTTTGAACAATAGCTCCATCAACGGTAACTCTAAGAAAGCACAACCACCAAGGTAGCTACCAACCTACTCATATAACTCCAAAAACACTCAAGTACTATAGCTTGAAACAACGAAGCAACAGGCTTCGTTGGTCGAGTCTAACTCAACCAAGGGCGAACTGAACACTAAAGATTACATTCCAAACAATAAGCTGGTCTAGAAGCCAGCAATTGAGGTCCCAATACATGGTGATAAGCTCCAAGATTGCTTGGTTTTACAAAGCTAGAGGTTCTTCTAGGATCCTTGTAAAAACTCACAAATATGGAAAACTCAACACTTGATCCCTATCAAGAGTTAAGTTAGAATGATAAATACACTCTTAGATCTCACTTAGAACCTATGATGGTCACTCTTAGATTCTAAGACAACTCACTCCAGAATTAGTTTGATCAAGACTAATCTAATGAATTGATTTTTCATTCAAATCTAAAGCAAGATTTGAAAAAAAGACAACACCAAAAGGGTCAAGATTTGAAAAAAAGACAACACCAAAAGGGTCAAGAAAACTCAAAGTTTTATATCAATATTCTATCCAAAATGAGGTATTACAAGCCTTTTTTAAGGCCAAAATTTCGTGCATGGCTTGGAATACAAAAGGTCTCAAAAAGCTCTTAAATGTACTTTGTGGAAAATAAGACCTAGGAAGCAAAAAGTCAATTGTACGTCAATTGAGAGGCTTAAATGCTAGACAAAAGAGTAGATTGGCTTTAAATATACCTAAAAAACTCATCTAAAAGATCTTTAGCAATTATGAGCATGTTTGACAAAGTTTGAAATTAAAAAGTTCGAAAATTAAAAATCTGGAATTCTTTTTAGGCTTAAAATTCTGCATGTTTATTTTCCTTGCTTCTTGTATTTGCTCCTTCATTAGAATACTATAAGGTGGTTGTTGGATTCGTATCATCCCCCCTTTCTTTAAAAGGATTTGTCCTCAAATCAAGATCTTCAATTCTTGGTTCAAACACTTTATGCTTGCTGCCATGGATGAACTTAGAAGCAAATTTGAAGAGTTTCCTCATAATGATTGAGTTGGCATTGTATTTGTTCTCTTTTCTAACTTTAGGAGTCTTTGGTTCAAGATGTTGTATAAGTTTCTTTGCCTCCTGTAAGAACTCAAATGAAACATTAGAGAAACATGGTTTGAGCTCACCAGTTAGATAACAATTTCCTTGATATAAAAGACTAAAAATATTGTTCTTTGAAAACAAAATAGATTTAATCTCATTTGATCTTTCACACAAACTCACATCATTAGCTTTTCTCTAATTTTTCTTTAAAGGTCATAAACTATTCTCATGCTTTTCTCTCTCACATATTGCCTTACAAGATTCTTTTTCAATAAAATCACATGTTTTTGTCTTGACCTTTAGTGTCTTTTTCCCTAACTCACATACATCAACATATACATCATCTAGAATAGGTGTTACAATAGTAGAATGATTACAAGAAAGCAATTCATTACACTCTAATTTATTTTCAACCACATTAGCACTTGTTGTAACTAAACACTTATGCATTTCATTTGGAAGGATACAACTTTTTACTTCAATCATAGGCGGGGTTTTAGCACATAAACTTTCATTTTTCA
>JBBMEG010080572.1:0-11268 GCA_037832605.1 Cyclanthera cordifolia | reverse complement strand
TATCTTTGCAATTAAGATCAATTTGGGATAAAAATGTAATAGTTATTTCCTACTTGAATATCCATGTTAAATTCCCTAAATTGAAATCTGTCTTTATCCAATTAATTTTGTCAATTCATCGATTATTAAGATTCATCTATTTGAATTCAAATTGAGAGAAAAAATCAAGCTAGTATATTTTTGCAAAATCTGAATTTTGAGCGATCATATTTTCATAAATAAAATTTAAAGAATTGCGCATAAAATTAATTCTACGCAAATTATAGAATTTTAGTTTTATTCAGTATATTATGGGGTTTTTAAAATTTTTACTTGTTTAAACATAAAGTTGGGTGAAAATTTTGACATCCCGTAAATTTTATTGCAAATTAAGTAGAGGGTGAATTCTACTCAAGTTTCAATGTTCTTATGCCAGATAAAAATAATCAGGATTTTGGACAAAGTTTCAGAATTGGATTGATTGACATTGGAGAAACTGCGTCAAAAAAATCGAAATTATGATCAAATTCATACTTGTTAGACAAAATTGACCCTTCACAAGTCGAAATTAGAAGCAAGTAATAGGCAAGCTTATGTTTTGATTTTTTTTTTTTTTTTTTTTTGAGATTCATCCACATGTACGTGTAAAAATCTCGAAACTAGGCCATTTGTTGGAATATAAATTTTGGTGAATATTTTTTTATTTTAAAGACCAATTATAAATTAATTTGATTTCCTAAATTAAATTTTGAGAAAATCAAAATCTGATACATGTCGTGATCAAATTTATAATTGGTTTGCTTTTGGCCAAAAGCTCAATCCTTATATAAAAGTAGATTTGGCCCCTAAATGTTCAGTCCATAAATATATATGGCTGAGAGCTCATTCTATGAAGACATTTGGGTCCAAAGCCCATTTATTTGACCAGACACATTGTAAGAACCCGACCCAATCTAGGTCACTCCTAGACTACTCAAATATGCATGGTTTAAAATAACTCTTAAAGAACAGAAAACAAAGAAATAAATGCTCAATTAATAATCAATAAAGATCATCCAAAACATGTAAAACGGGTACTCAATTGTTAAAAATTTAAGCAAGGAAAACTATTGAAAACATTTCGCAACCGAACCAGTTCATAATAAGATCATTTAAATAAAACATGCAGTAAGAAGGGAAATGCTCTAAACCCGACACCACACAACCCGAGTCCATGGTCTCTCCAACCATTCCGATCAGCCATCCTGGTAGAGTCCATGCGTACCTGTGGAATCCACAAAAAATAAACGGGGTGAGTTATGAAACTTAGTAAGGATCCCCAATCGGGATCAACACAATCAAAACAGATAACACATATAAATATGGAACAGAGAGCGGGCAGGTAACAGAAACACAGGAGTATCGTAGGACCTAACAGTGTCGGGTGTTTACTGGATGGTGAAGGTGACTCCGGAGCTATCCCGAAGGGACATGCCACTCTCGGGTCTCATAGGGTGAATCGTACACATCCGGGGCTACCCTAATAGGGAATGCCACTCCCGGGCCTTCTAAGGGATCACCTACTCGGGGTTTTATCAAATCATATGCATAACAACTATGTAACATACATATAACAAAAGTAAACAGTGAAATCCCTAATACCAAGAATAACCGGCAAGTAAGGCACCCAACATCTTCCAAATTTTATCTAAGTTATTCTACACGTGCAATTACTTAGTGTATAGCTCGCAAGTTACTGACAAAATTCTCTTACCTCGGTCAAGAAACACTAAATCCATTTATCGTGCTCGAACTACTTGTCTCGGGCCGTTTTCCAAGCTTAACTAGTCAAAATAGTGCAAAACAGTATGAATTTAGCCTTGAGACCATAAAAAATGGACTCGGAACGTCGAAAATACCCAAAAAAATCCTACCAGAAAATTTTCCAGCGAGTTGACGGCAGCACGTGGCCGTACAGCGGCAACAAACAGCAGTGCGTGGGGAAACGGTCGACGGCACGTAAAGCAGACGCGCGACTGGCTTGCGGGCAGGTTCGGGTGGCGCTGGCAACTTTGGAGCGGCTGGGCAGGCTCGGGACGCACGTGTGGCTAGGCTCGGAGGCGGAGGCTGGCTCGGATTTGCTGCACCAATCCGAAGCTGAGCGTGGCGGCAGCGGTTCTCTGCACTGGCGTCACGCGGCGATATCTCAAAGGCGAGCTAGGCAGCGTTGCTGGTTGGCCGTCTGGGCAGCGGCGACGTCCTCTCCCTTGGCGACACGCGACGAGCATTCTTGGCGGGCTGGGCGGCACTGCTGGTTGGTCATCTAGGCGGTGGCGGCATCCTCTTCCTTGGCGACACGCGGCGAGCGTCCGTTGGCGAGCTGGGCGGCGACTAGGTGGCGCGACGCGTTCTGGGTGGCTCCTCGGGTTCCAGCGACAGCTACACTGAATTTGAGGAGGAGAGAGGAGGGTGGTGACTATTGATTGAGGAATTATGACCTAAAAAGGCCTGCTGGAAAATTCAAGCAAAATTACTAAATACCCCTATGGCCAAAATTACCAAAATACCTCTGAGATCAAAAATGACCTTTTTACCCTCAGTTTTCAAAATTCGACTTCACATCTCTCGAGACGTGTTTTTAATAAATATATTTTACCCAAAATAAATTTCAACACAACCCCCAGGATTCCCAGTAAGCTAAAAAAGAATTCAAACTAACCTTAAAATTTAGAGGCGGAAGATCGAGCTGTTACACACATGTTCCATGAAAACTCTATAAATAAAGAGTTCCTCTACATTTGCAGGGGTTGGAAAATCTTAAGAGAAAGAAACTTGAAGTTTTGTTTGAAGTCCAGAAAACCTTTCATGCAGTCTTTGAAGATTAAAGCTACAAAAGCTCCTATTGCAACCATACAAAGATTAAAAAGTTCTCTTCCATCAAATATGAAGATCGAAGCTACTGCTGAAGTCTGAAGTTACAAAATTGTTTGAGACATAAATTTGTTTAGAAATCCTTGTGCTTGTGAGAGAAAAATCAAATGAGATAAAATAGAGTAGTAGTCCACTATATTCCATATTTGAAATCAATATAAATCTCAAGTTCATCATATGAATTACATTTCTCCGGAAATCTTGTCTAACACATATGACTAAAGAAAAAAATATAAATCACATTTCAACAAGAATAATTTAAAGTTTTTGAAAGGTCAATACACTTAATGTCCTTTTTTCCTATGGTCGGGGCGGGGTTCCACGGTGAATTCTTAATTAGATATTGAATGAGGGAGTGAGTGAGGATGAAAATTTTCTTACGAGCTAAACAATGATATTGGAGACGAGAAATGTATTCCCCTTACCCGGTTTCTTATTTCTTGCCTCGTTTATACATTATATTATATTGTTTTTATTTTATTTAATACATTTTATATATAAATTTTATTTATATGGGTTTTTTTTCTTAATTAAGTTTCTAATTGAAATTTATAAACATTTGTCTTAATTGTTGATTTTTTTTTTATAATAGTAAATTGATTTAAGATTGAGAAAGTTTATAAAAGTTTAAAAATAATAAAAATAAAAGAAAAATAATTAGATGAAGATTAATTTCTCGTGTACAACCCGATCCGTGCATTCTTTTCGAGAAATTTTCGTACTGTTTCCTAAAAACTTGTATAGAAAATTTCGCGGAGAAGTGATTTAAAATTAATAGCCGAGATGGAGATGGTAAAGTCATTCTAAATACACTATTAAAAAAAAGTAATATTTTTGTATCGTATGTTATTAAGAGGATACTTTTTGGGTGTGTTTGGGCCCCAATTTCAAAACGGGCGGTTGGTTGATAACCCGACCCTTGTTTGGGGCATTGTTTATTTTAAACTGAGGTTACTCATCATTTTCACTCTCAAATAGTATAAAATCCACCTCAACTAATGTAAAAGTTATCAAAGATATAAAATGAATTCCAATTTCATTGTGTAATGTGAATAAAATAGGGCACATACTATTCGATATAAAATCTTTTTTTTTTGAAAATTTTCTCTTTTTTTTATATACACTAATTCGATAGTTGAACGAAATTGCTCATTTTTTATTGCTTAAAATTTTGAGTTCATATATTTCTTAAAATTTTTAAATTCTTACATGACTATGTCTCTTGATCTTTTAATATTAAGGCGATCATTTTCACTTTAATTGTTATTTTTGTTCATTCAAAACAATCATTTTCACTATTTAAATTCTTTTATACTAATTAGAGAAGTTTTTTTAGTACGGTTAGAAATTTCGGCCAATCATCAATTGCCACATTATTATCCAAAATTTAGTGACAAAATTAAATTAAATTTTGAGACAATATTTCTCAAAAATAAATTGGACCAAAAGTGGTTTTATTTTGAAGCTGGGTCAAAATTAAATAAGACATAAGTTAAGTTAGTGAGCCCAAACATGGAAGTCCAAATCTCAACAGATAGGCCCAAGTCCATGTAAACAAATCCAATGGGTCAAGCCCAAATCGCAGGTCCAAAAACCCATCAAGCCCAAGCCCAGATGCATGGAACCTCTATAAATAGAGAGACTTTCATTCAGTTTCTAAGGGGGAAGTTTGAAATTTAGAGAGAATTCAACAAGCTGAAGAATTTTCAAACTTCCAAAGATCAAACGCCCTTCTGAAGTCCAAAATCACTTCGAATATCAAGCGATCCACGATAAGAAGATCAACAAACCGAAGGTCGATCGATAATTCTTCATTTGAGAACAAGCTATATTAGAGATTGCATCTCACATTCGTACATACTCAAATCAATACAAATATACATTTCAAATTTACACATGACTCGCATTCATAATGTTTGATGCCGAAAAATGGTCAACGGATATCCACAGTAAAGATTTATTTAGCTGAGGACGAAAGGGCCTGCAAAAAAGTAAATTTATGGCACACTGGTGTAGTGTGAGCCACATGACCTCTGATGCCTAAATCAGAAACGGAATTAGGGAGAAATAGTTTAAATCATTAAGAATGGCTTAAGGGTACTTAGCTTAGGAATCGCCCCTTGAAAGGGAGAAATGACTCGACTTTTATAGCAGCCGGTCTTGTAACCGCTGCGGCTCACTTATGGCGATATAATGGTCGGTCGTTAGAAACGTTCGCCATTAAGCCGGGTATGAATATCGGTGTAACTCCTGGCTGATACCCTTTAAAGGTGTAACGATTTTGATTATGGACTCGGTCGACTCTTCGGAGAGTCCTAACCTCCACGGTCGACCCAATGGGGCCGACCTACTCGTTGTAACGGACGACGCCACGAGGTGCAACGCCTCCAAACGTTACTTAGACTTGATCGACTCTTCGGGAGTCCTGACCTCCACGGCCCATCCACTCGGATGGACCTACTCGTTGCCGGACTCGAGAATGGTAAGGCTGCAAGGGTCGACCCTGAAGGGGTCTTGGCCTTCCTTGGCCAACCGGCTGCAAGGGCCGACCCCGAGGGGGTCCTGGCCTTCCTTGGCCGACCTCCGGAGGAGTCGAACTTGTTTGGCCGACCCCGGGGAGTCGAAAATGGATTTGACCGACCCCCGGGGGATTATGGCCTCCATTTAGCCGACCCCTAAGGGGTCGGAAATGGACTTGGCCGACCCCTGGGGGGTTATGGCCTCCATTTGGCCGACCCTCGAGGGGTCGACAATGGCGAGGCCGACCCTCGAGGGGTCGGTAAGGATGTTGGCCGACCCCTTGGGTTCGAGGCCTCCATTTGGCCGACCCTTAGGGATCGGCGTTGGCTTAGTTGTCCTTCGTGCGGGTCCCAATCTCTTCCGAGTTTTTCGGGATATTTTTAGGTTATAACATATTGTTTTCCAAAATCTCGTGTGAACAAGTACAATCAGAGAAGTTTCTTTTCAAAAAGAAATGTATTATTTTGATTTTAAAAAAAATCATTTTTAATCAAGTTTCTCCCATTAAAACTATACTAATATACTTATTTTTAGTCCATAATTCTATCAATATACAATATATGCCAAATAGAATAAGAAAAATCCAACTAATAAAAACAAAAAATGTTAACTTATTTTCATTAGGTCCATTATTAATTAAAAGATTAATAAAAACTTTGTTAAACTATTGCATTTTTTCTAAAAAAAATAAAAGTTCGAATTTATACAATTTAAAATTAATTTTATAAAAAAAAATCATAACTTCTTTTATAATAACATTCATTACACCACAAACATTTTCCGTCTATTAAGTTAGGAGGAATGTTAAGTTAAGCTGTGTTTGTGGGGGTTAACTTAGCTTAAATGTTGTTGTGGCAGGGATTAAGTTAAACATGGTTAAATTAAGTAGAGTTAAATTAAACTGTATTTGTCATGAATGTTAAGTTAAACTATATATATATATATAATGAAATTCAAATGCAATGAATTAGATGAACTAACTTTTATTTCATAATGACACCATTAAACAAATATGAATTGATTTTAAAATATTAGTAATTGAATGCTCAAAAATTCATTTGAATATAAGTACCAATTAACAATAAAATAAAATTAAGACAATTTAAGAAACAAAGTTCATGAAACAAAATCATATGTTGCTAACAAAATAAGTCTAAGTAGTTAAAAAGATACCAATAAAATAGACAACATATGTCTAAACGAAAAAGACATGGTGGACTTCATGGAAGAAGATAGCTCGGATCACATCATCTTGGCCTTGCATAGGAGGTAGTAGTTGCGCTGGTCTTTAGAGGGGGCATCAAGAAATGACTCGGCTTCTTTGATGTCTTTGAAAAGAACATTCATTAACACAATCCTCTCTAGAGTAGTGAGTGGAGGGATTAGTTCACTAAGAACTATTGCAACTTGAGACCGTGTTTCATATTTTTCCTCCTTCGGGACCTTCAATTTTGTTTTAGGCCAATCATAAATCTTACCCATTTCATTGTATTGCATGTCCAGTCTGACACGTTGTATGTCAATCATCTCCTGCTTCTCTAATACTCTATTTCACTTCTCCTCAAAAGAAGAGAACGACGACCTCACATTTCTATTGGTTGGGGGTGTTGGGATCTTCTTCATCTAAAATTGAAATGTCAGCCTATAGTTGGGTTGGGAACACCCTCCCTCTTTCTCGAGGGCGACATAACTTCTTCAACAATATCATGTGCACCCTGAGTAAAGGATCCACCTATTCTTTCCTTCTAAAAAATGTATACTAGATGATCGTAATGATGAAACGGTTTGTTGTTCATACCCTTTTGCGTTTGGATGTGTCTGTGAAGGCAAAAAATCATATAAGAATTCAAAACTATACTTAAACAAATAAATATTTTTGGAGATAGTTAATACCGGGACCAAGAGTCAAAAATAGACTGTTCAGCTTCTACACACTTGAAATTATCATTCCAACCAAATCTGTTGCATCTATTACCAAGCATCTCTACAACAGCTTGGTATTGTCGTTTTAATGTCTTGACTCTCTAGTTGATAACTGTGGTTGAAGTGATATGACACTCATGTATTTTAGAATGCAGTAGTAGCAGGAGTTCGTTATGGTACTTACTCTTAAAAGATCACTGTCAGACTTCCATCTACCAATCTGAACTAGATGTATTAAACATTGCACAAAAGTGCTTTCTTCTAATGTAGTCCAATTGTGACGTCCATGTTTTTCTGGTTCAAACATTACTCTATAAGTAAGAATATATTATATTATGTGAACAAATAGAAAATTGGTATTACGTTTACCCTTTCATGCAACTACTACTAATATATAAGGTACATGAAAGTAGTAAGAAGAAGTAAAACACACTACATAATAACGAATATGAACAAATAGAAATTTGATATTACGTTTACCCTTCCATGCAACTACTATTAATATATAAGGGTACATGAAACAGAATGTACATGAAACGAAAGGCATAAAGTAGTAAAACATGCTACATAATAACAAAGTCTACGGCGTAGAAGCTTGGTTATCCATTCATTCAGAAAGTGAATCTCGAAAACGGATCCATCGTGGGGATGTCTCGATGAAATTAATGTTTGGATGTTCATCCATTTCAACTTGAGTAACAGAAGCATCGTCGTCTCCTAAGATCTCAAGACCTATTGTTGAGCCTATCTTTCGATATATCAAATTATGTAATAGACAACATGTTGTTATTATACTCACTTATACTTTAGGCGGATAAAAGGACTTATTCTGCAGGATAACCCGACGATTTTTTAGAGCACAAAAAACTCTTTCTATTATATTTTCTTGCTGATGAGTGTGCTTTATTAAAAACATTCTCTCGAGTTACAAGACAGATTTGTTCCCCTCTAGTATGAAATATGGTATCGTTCGCCTCTATAAGGTGCTAAAAAACATTATGCATTTGGATAACCCGCATCATAAAGGTAATAATATCCTGGCCCATCAAACATTTTGTTAAATTGTAATCACAATTAGTAAGACTATTGAATGTCTTTAAGCAGTGTTTATTGTGTGGGACGTGGAATCCATTGATCCTTAACAAACATTTCTCAAAACTCTAGAGTCAGCTACCATCCCCTCCCATCCAGCGAGAACGTATATGAACTCCCTACTTGGAGCGCAAACAGCTAAAACGTTTGTTATGATCAAACCCTTTCTATTCTTAAAAGATGCACAATTCTCAGCTAGGACGTATATCTCTAAATGTGAGTACCGTCTAAAGCACCTAGACAATTCTGCATGTTTTCAAGAAATAGTCAATAAAAGTGGTCGGTGGCTATTAAAGGAATGTAGTAACAATTAGGTTTAGATAACATGCCTCAAACCATTTCCACTTGTAGTATGGTGCATGCTGATTAAATAGGTTTAGAGGTTTTAAACAAAATCATTTGATAACATATTACAACAGCTAGAACGTTCTGAAAGTATCATGACACTGTCTCGCCGAATCTAGTGAAAGTTCGTTGAATAAAGCAATTTTTAACAACATGTGCATAAACATTGCTACCATTTTGTTTACTTCTATGCATTCAATACCTCTAAGATCATCGTGCGTCGTAAGGATGTCGCATTGGGTTCGAAAACATCTATGGTCCATCTTGTTGTCTCATGACAAGCTATGCCACTTTCTCTTATCAGTTGGAAATGATCATTTGTCGAAAATGATATCTAAATAATGAGTTGTAGTTTTTCTACCTAGAATTGTAGTTGAGGATTGTGTTCGCTAATAAAACAAATTGATTTCGTAATGTGTAAAGTATCATCAACACTGCTATTACTTAATCCTGATCCATAGAGTAAGTACATCTTGAACTTTGTACACATGTTATTTCTAGAACTACGATTCAAAGAAACAAGTACTAAATACACCTATATTTTTTTAGTTAGAAAACATAGTAATAAAACTTATAATTGGTCTGTAGTATTGATTCTTACTTAAGAATATAATTTTCAATTGAAGTTTCAAAAAAATACTAATGATATCCAAATTTAACTTTTTTTTACAATTTTAGTCTCTGAACTTTCAAAAGTTCAATTTAGTCCATGAACTTTCGAGTTTGTTTCAATTTGGTCCAAAAACTTTCAAATATCAAATTTTAGTCCCTCAACTTCCAAAAAAAAAAAAAAAAAAAAAAAATCATTTTAGCCCCTAAAATTAAAAAGAAAAATAGTCCCTATAATAAATTAATTTGAAGTTGATATTTTTAAAAATTGGTTAAACAATGTAATTAATAATTTTAACATCAATAAAGAAAGTATATGAACATATTTCTTAAATTTATAAATAAATATGGTTAATTTTTAAATAAAATTTCACAAAAAAAATTTAACCAAGGATCAAATTTAATTTATTTTGAAATTTTAGAAACTAAAATTGAATATTTGAGTTTAGGTACCAAAATGAAACAAACTTGAAAGTCTAATGATAAAAATGGAACAAACTTGAAAATTCATGGACTAAAATTGAACTTTTGAAAGTCTAGGAACCAAAATGAAACAAATCTCAAAGTCTATGAACCAAATTAATATTTTAACAAGTTTTAATCAAGGAAAAAATACATTTTTAGTCCCTAGCCTTTGGTTGAAGTTTCATTTTGATCCTTATGTTTTAAAATCAAATACATTTTACCTTTTTGCATTTGAATAATGGTGAGATAACATAACCGTCCCTAGGTTAATGAAATGCTGACTAGGATAATGACTAAGTTAATTCTAAAATCCAATAAATTGATGATGTGGTTATTATGATGCTTACCTGGATTTATTTTATAAAAATATAGTTAAAATAATGGAAACTCAAAAGACACACTACCGAGTTCTTTATTTTTTTTAATATTATAACTTTTCATCTTCCAAACTCAAAATGCACATTTTATTCATTTTTCAATCACACCGTATCACAACAAACTTTTTATTTATTTATTTATTTATTTATTTCATTTGCGAATCACAACAAACAACCTCTGTTTTCCTTTTATTTTGTACAATTGAGAAGCCTCACAAATGTTTCAAAAAAAAAAAAAAAAACTTCACAAAAAAAAATCATGAAATGGAAAAAAACATGAAATTTATATATTATAATAAAAAAAATAAAAGAGATTTTAAGAAGAAACAAACTTTATAAAGTTGTATAATATCCAAAACAAAACAACTAATTTTTTTTTTTTTTGTCTTAGGATCAACTTTAAGGCAACAAAGATTATCTTTGCAAAAGTCTCATAAAACAAGTTGGGTCTCGTGTTTTCTCTATAGAAAGCATCGAGAGCGTGGGGTCTTCTTGGTGAGGAGAGTGGGGTCTGTTTCGGTGGTGGAGCCTTTGGGGAAGGGACTCGGCTAACTGTGGTCGGTTGTGGGTGAAGATGGATGCTAATGCCTTTGCGGATTTAATGAAGGGGCTGGTGCTAGCTGAAGAGGAGAAAGGGAACGTTTTTGAGTTAGAAGAGAAGGAGATTTTGGAATTCAAAAGGAAAGTAGAAAACGACCTTGTTTGTAAGGTACTGTCTGTTAAAACAATTAGCTTTGATGCTTTTAGGAAATTAATCCCCAGAATTTGGAATGCTGAAAACAGAGTGAGTATTGAGCCGTTAGGAGCAAATATTTTTCTGTGTTCTTTCTCTTGTAAAATCATTAAGGAAAGGGTGTTGGAGAGAGGACCTTGGTTGTTTGACAATGCTTTGTTAGTGCTGGAACAAATGAATGGAGATCAAAGGATTTCAGAGATGGAGCTTAATAAAGCATCCTTTTGGGTCCGAATTCATGATGTGCCGCCGGCTTGCCACACGGAAGGAGGTGCGAAGAGGATGGGGGATCTGCTGGGGAAATTTGTGAAATGG
>JBBMEG010080571.1:25175-46924 GCA_037832605.1 Cyclanthera cordifolia | reverse complement strand
TGAGTGGAAAATAGTTATGTGAAGAATAAATAGTTGTCATGGGAAGATTAAAAATTAGTTAGGAGTAGAATAAAAAGGTGATTTTGGGAGACGTGATTATCGAAAGAATGATTCTTAGTGGTCTAAACACCTGAAATCATTTCCATTCTCATTCTCTCCTTTGTTCTTGATGGCCCAAACATACAATAATGGAGCTCTCAATGTCTGTACAATCCCGTTTGAATGTTTGTATTCTCTCTTGTTTGGCTAGTATATTTCATCTTTTCTTTCTTCTTACGTGGGGCTGAAATTGTTCACTCTTTCTTCTGTATATTAGGAATGCAGGGTTGACAGAAAGGTTCGAACTTTTCATTTGTGGTCGTGAGCTGGCTAATGCATTTTCTGAATTGACTGATCCTATTGATCAGGTAAGAGTTATTTTCAAGTCGATTAGTAGTGTCAGAGGTCAGAGACCTCACTTGTGAATTTCGGCTCAAGAATTCTACTATCATTTTGAATTTTTTTAAGTTTTTCTTCGTATCTCTCGGCAAGAGCATAGTTCTAGTGACCTCTTGTATAACCTAGTAATCGAAAGGTTACATGTTCGAATCTCTCATCCCCGGTTGTTGAATTAAAAAAAAAATGAAACTAAAGCATTTCTAGGGACAAGTTTCTCAGTAAATCTAGGCCCCTTCCATCTTCACTCCAAATGTTTTCAAACTTGAACTGGTAAATCCCCAACATCCTTAGTACAGAAGTTTATAGGCTATGATTAGATTTCTTTTTGTGGTATATCTATTATCCAGTCCTCTTTAAAGTAATTTGTCCACCTTTGAACACTAGGAATCTATCCAGATATTACGAAATCACATTGTCTTGCAGGTTTGACCATGTTAAACCAGCATTTAGGAGGGGAGGGGGAGGGGGAGGAACAAACACCCTGTGCATTTCTCGATAAAATATAAATATTGAAAAAAATCTCAGATTTAGTCCAGAAGATTTTGACACATCACAATGTTTAAATCACTTGGTGGTTGCACTCCATGGCCTATTAATTACTCTGGTGGTTGTTTGTTTAACTAGCTACTACAAATGAGCTTTCCAACTCATTTTCAAATAAACACATTCAAACGAGTTATTGTTATCACTCGTTTCTAACCACTCAAGATTATCATTTTTTTCTAACCAGTTATAATTAGTCATTTCTAAAAACTCATTTCTAACTCTTCAAAATAATCACTTATTTCTAACCAATCGCATTGAAATGAGGTACTATTTGCTATCCCTCTACAAAAATCATCATCCAAACGAGTTATTAATTGTTACCCCTCTACAATAATCACATCAAAACGAGTTATTACTAAAACTCAAATTTCTAATCACTCTACAAATAATCACATCCAAACGAGTTATTACTAAAACTCAAATTTCTAATCACTCGACAATTCTACCTCTATTGTACTCTAAAAGAAAGAAACTGATCGCGAAGTTTTCTGCAACAAATGAGATATGGGCTGATTCAATCTTCTAGAGACTCGTTTAAACGAGATATAAAAGCTGTAGGCATGTGTTAAATTGAGCTGGGTAATCTGAATTCCTTTGTAACTTGTAAGATAGCTTTTCTGTACTTCGTTCAATCTTCTATAGCCCTTCCAGTCATTAGGAAGGCACCATATTCTTCTTGTTAGGTATACATAATTTTTTTTTTATTAGAAAGTTATCCTTTGATGATCGAAAAGAGTGCTTTGTTTTTTTTTTTAAATGGCAGAGAGGACGATTTGAAGAGCAGGTGAGGCAACATAATGAGAAGCATGGTGCAGTTGTTTCTGGAACAGACTCGACAGAGGGAAGTCACAAAAAAGACGAGGATGACGACTCTTATGAAGTGACACTTGATGATGACTTTCTTACGGCTCTGGAGTATGGAATGCCGCCTGCATCTGGACTGGTATTTTCCTTTTTTATTATTATTATTTTTTATATTTACGAGTGTCCGAGTCATTGAGAGTCAGTATACTTGCAGCTCGATTATTCTCACGTTTTGGATGAAATCCTCGATCATACTGCTCGTGTGAAACTCTACCTTGCTATTTCATTTGCCCAATGAAGTTACCCTAATAAGCTATTTCCTAGGGAGATGTTTGTTTTGAATGTTTATGAAGATTTAATAAACGAGCTTTTATAATTACTCCTTAAAAATCTTATACAAACGAGCTATTATTACAATTTTTTCTTTATAATCACTCAAAATAAACACTCCACAATTTTACAAACAAACACCCCCAAGATGTTTTCTCACATCCAAATATCTAAAAACAACCAGTTGCCTAAGTCTCTCCCATTTGCTTGCAAGCAGTCTAAAATAGTACATAATCTTTTTGGAAAATGAAACATATTGATAAATGAAATAGAAGAGAACATTGTAAAGCGAAGTTTCAGTTTTCTCGAATAAAAATAGAGAAAGAAATAGGAGAGGACTCCGACTACCTAAAAATTCCGAAAAGAAATTCTAGAGGGAAAAGAAAAAAGGACCAAAAGAAGAAAGAAGCAACCTAGTGCAACAAAAACAGTCAAACAAAAACAAGGTTTTTGAATTTTATCACACATTACATTTTTTTTTGGGAAAAAAACATTAAGGTTGAAGCAAGATCAAAATGGTATCTAACCTATTTTCTTTTACGTGCATGTTTAGTATTCCATTATCTCGCAGTAACTAAACTGATTAAAAAAAAACAATTTTCAGGGGATTGGAATTGATAGATTAGTGATGCTTTTGACAAATTCAGCAAGCATTCGAGATGTAATTGCTTTTCCGGTGCTTAAAATTCAGCAGTAATGTTAGGTGAAGTGACCTGGGAGAGGCTCTAGTTTTGTCGACTCGGCGGAGTAGTAGCGACCTTACTCTTCGGCCTATATATGCAAGTTATTTGCATCTGGATGTGCTACTTTAAAGGCTTGCTTTCATTTCTGTTAGCTATTTATTGCTGTAAAAGGCAATGAGATATTAATTTATTCTTTTAATCAGTTTTGTGTACTGAGGATTGAAGCACTCAGATGATTGGGCGGTGAATAATTTAAGACTTCAATAAGGTATTATATATCTGATTGGTTTTGTTTTAGAGACGTTTGCATTTTCACTAAATAGTTAAAAAGGTTTAAATCTTTACTTTTAGTTTATTTATTTATTTGCGGATTGAATCCAACGTGACAAACTTTTAGCGGAATGAAGTTCAAATAACGCAATCCTTTTTTCTTTTGTTTTGTTTTGTTTTTTTTCATCTGCGATTAAAAGTATGAAATTGTTTGTTAGGTTCTTAACATATATTCAAATTCCTACTAATTTCTTACAACTTTTTTCAACTCAAAGCCAATGAAATGAATGTTTTTTTTTTTTGAGATAGATATTCACACTATACCCGGGCTAATCACGCATGTCCCTAGGCCAGCCATTCGGGGAGATATTAAAGAAATGGAGACTACAAATTAATTTCATAGATAGGTATTGAACCTAGGATTTTGAGGAGCATACCTTCAGAGTTCGTGTGTTCAACCAACTGCACCACCGCTCGGGGACAATGAAATGAATGTATCTAAACAAATCCTAGGTCTTGAACCTAGGATTTTGAGGAGCATACCTTCAGAGCCCATGTGTTCAATCAACTGCACCACTTCTCGGAGACAATGAAATGAATGTATCTAAACACTGAGAACAAGGATTCGTAGTTGATTTTTTTTTTTTTAATAATTCAGTAAACATGAACAAATATCAATTTATACATAATTCAACCAGTTAAAACATGTTTTTGACTGAAAGAAGTTTAAATTTCTCCATTCAACACGATAAAAAAAATAAAAAATAAAAAATAATAATAATAATAGACACAAAAAGGTTGCTTGCAATAATGTTTCAGGATATAACATCACTAATATACGTAAAGAATAAATTACATTGATATTCTATCGTTAATCGAAAAAAAGCTTAAATAAAATTAGAATACTTAGATACAATATGCGACAGCAATAATTAGAATTATTTAATAAAAGATTTTACCATAGAAGAGCCAGGTTTTATTTATTTTTTGAAGCCGAATAGCGACTTAATGGCATTGATGGCATTCTCATTGATAAACGATTCGTCAAACCTTTTCAAAAGAACCTCAAATTCATCCAATGTTCTTAAGTTTGATAGATCAGGATCCGTTCGAACTCTCTGCAAAAATAATATTAACAACGATGATTTCACCACAACTTCATCTTACATTTACTTATTCTATTTTCAAAACCTCAATGGTTGGTTGTTACCTTAAAATCTTCAAATCCAGCTTCCAATGCGTCTTCAAGAGCCGATAGTCCAGCTTTTAACTGTTCCGAATTATTATTTTTAGATAATAAATAAAATATTGATGTATGAAATTAGAAAGAAAAAAAACATACATATATATATATATATATATTGATGTTTGTTACCTAAACCCTATATATATATATATATATAGAGAGAGAGAGAGAGAGAGAGAGGATATGTTTGAAGTGATCGGAAGGGATGAAAAGGGAAGAGAATGAATCTCTTTCCACCATCTGGCTATAAGGTTGGTCAACTCATCAAACATTAATTTATCATGACTTCTTCATTTTCCTTTTGTAGCCAAATATGGCCCATAGAAAGAAAATTACAAAAGACCTCTTGATTAGATTGGAGAATGGTGTAACCTAAGTGGTGATGAAAAAAGAGGATTTTTTTTTTTTTAATTGAGACGGAGGACTACTTTTCAAATAATATGAGAGTTCAATACCAATATTTTGAGATAGGAGGATTGTTTACACCGAGGATATATTAAGATAAGAGCTTTTATCTTATGAAATCATAAACTCAATTATGTGAAATTTTGGCCATAAATGTTAATGTTTCCCACCAAACCAACGACTCTCGAGAATATAGATGAAGTTGTCAAATAATATTGGAAAATTCTAGATCATTCACATTTATCCTAGATGGTCAAGGAAAATTTTAGATCATATACATATATTCAAAATTGATGAAAAGAATTCTAGAATATCATTTGTCTAAGATCGTTGGAGAAAAATCTAGACCATGCACATTGTCCAAAGTGAAATTGTGGAAAAATTACATGATTAACTTGATTATCAAGGCAAGATGTTGCTAATTTATGACTATGAGATTTATTTGGAACCCAAGTTTATGTTCACTATAAATAGATGAGAACTCATTGTTGGCAAACCATCTCAAAATCTCTCAAGACATCTCACATCTGAGAATGTGAGATAAAAATAGAGAAAGTTTCTCCTTATAAGAGACTTTGGTGCTACTTTGTAAGGGACAATTTGTAACTCTTATTTTTATAGTGAAGTTTTTCTATCATTGCACATGATTTTTTTATCTTAATTTGTTTAGGGATTTTCCACGTTAAATTATCGTGTGTCATTCTTTCTCTTCTTCCTCTTCATTATCGTTATTATTCTCAAACTATTTTAGCTGCGACCTTGCTCTATTCGATTAAACCAATCGCAACAAAAGTAAGGATTTGTACCGGAACAACTAAATTGGTGTACTTAAAAAAAATTAAGTAGTTGAAAAGCTCTCTTATGACGAGTAGTGTGTGTAATTCTTTGGAATTTTAGAAAAAGAGAAACAATTATGCCTCTGTTTCTAAATCTTTGGTACGTATTTTGTAGATATTATTTTACTTGAATGGAAGTCGTTTTTTCAAGGAACGTCTCTTTTGCGAACCTTTTCTTTTGTATTTTCTTTTTCAGGCAAGAGGATTCAAATACAAGATCTCTTGATTATATGTTATGTCATTTGAATTGTGCTCTTATTAAGCTTATAGATGGATGGAGAACGGCCTTTTATTAGCATGTTATTTCAAATTTTTTTCATTGAAAACATGGATTACTGTTTAAAAAAGTACTTGCGAGGTTATTCCAATCCAGCTCTAAATTTTAGATAGAGATATAGAACATGTAGTTTACAAAACAAAATCAGCATCAAGGCAAAAGCATTACCTGATTTAGTTGGGCGTAACAGCATGCAACATTGTAACTGGCAATTGAGGCTTCGTCTGGAGTTGGTTTTGATCCCAACACTGACTCGAATTTCTCTAATGCTTCCTCATATTTAGCATTCCTACACAAAGATTTAAAGGCAGGATTGGTTGAGACATTGTATGTGATTTGATTTTGGGTACACCAATTCAAAAGTAAACAATGCAGGGAGAGGAGAGGACAATACTTGTAGAGACGTAATCCTTGGCGCAGGTCATTTTCTCTGCTCGCTTTCTGCTCCTTCAACTTCAATGCATTTTGCAGCTGTAACAATTACACCTATAATTTGTTAACAATATAGCAAACTTTTTAAATGCATTTTCTTCCTTCTTTTTTTTTCGGTAGTGTTTTGTAATTATTGCTTCAGTTTGTTTAACTGTTTAGGAGTTTTGTTTTGCATAATTAACTAGCTATTACAAATGAGATTTTAAAATTTCTCTACGAATTACTACATTCGTAATCACTAGAAATTATCATTTATTTTTAACCATTCAAAATAATCACTCATTTCTAATATTCAAAATAATCACTCATTTTTAACTACATCCAAACGAGTTATTGTCTACCTCCCTATATAAAAACTGTCATCCAAACAAACTATTAACAGTAACTCTTCTATATATAAGTACATCTAAATGAGCTATTATTAAAATTTAAATTTCTAATCACTTAAAATAACTTCGCATTCATAATCATTCGTGGAAACAACTTCTTAGGAACATAACGTGGGTGGTTTTTACTTTTTAGATAAGAAAATGATCTAGCGTCCATCGGAACTCCACAGCTAAGAAAGATTAACGTGAAGTTCTCCAAATACCTTACAGTCAACATTGACGACTCAACATCTCATGGTAAGAAAACAAGCAGAATTTTCATAACCAATAAATAAAAATCACCAAAACTATCATGGCCTCAGGGTATATCCAGGAAATAATTTTCAACGAATTTTCTTGACAAATAAATGTAATAGGGTCAAGTTGATATATCTTGTAAGAATAATCTAAGCATGCATAAGTTGATTCAGACATTCACCATATGAGAAGAGAGAGAATGTATCTTTACTTGGTAAGTTTAACTTCAATATAGTAAGCGTTCACTTACTTGAATTTCTCTCACTTTATTACTAACTACGCCCGAGTTTCTTTCTGCTCTGATTAACTCCTTTTCCGTCAACTCACCAAAACTATCTGTTTTTCCTGAAAAGCAATCGCATACAATATACAAAGGTCAATTTTTATAGTTCAGAGTAAAGTTTATGAGCAACCTCCGATCTGCAACAGATCATCAGCCAATTATAAGAATACAAATCAGATACTTGGTCAATTATGATTAGCTAATATTGTGTATGTGATTGATAACTAACCATATCTCTTCTGCATTTTCATGAGTAATGGACCAATTCTTTGCCGAATTGTATACATTGTCCTTCCGTATTCAGCAGCAGGCCATATTTCTGTCCCAAACACTGCACTGCATGGATGTAACTATTTTGCTTATCATATCCCAACCATGGAAGAAAAGCTGCAAATGTTTCTTTCTGGTCTGAAATCCTAAAAACTCATGACAATTTAAGAAGCCTAAAAATATTTTTCTCTTCTTTACTCCATTTCACTTTCTTTCAATACACAAATTGACAAGAAGACAATTTTTCGTTATCATAATTCACCCTTTGCTGAAGCCGTGGAGTCTGTTAGGGGTGCTTGTTTGAGGGTATTAACAAGATATTACAAATAAGTTTTTACGGCTCTTCTTCAAACAACTGCATCTAAACAAGAATCATTCAAAATAATCACTCATTTTTAATCACTCATTTATAACCACTCAAAATAATGATTTCTTTCTAATCACTCATTTTCAACCTCTCAAAATAATAACTCATTCCTAACCACATTTATACAAGCTAATATCTACAATCATTCTACAAAAACCACATCCAAACAAGTTACTAACTGCAACTCTTCTCCAACAAACCACATCCAAACGAGTTATTATTAAAACTTAAATTTCTAATCACTCAAAATAACTTATCATTTATAATCACTCTACACTTTCACATCTAAATACCTTATTAATATCCTAGCCCCTGCAGGTCAACAATATGAAATATTCGTTAAATTTATTGTAACTAATCAGATTCAGCGATCTAACATAGCAACCACAGATTGTATAGAACCAGAATTGTTGCAATTGACCAGTATCAGATGGCGATCGTGTTATCTCATTATCTCATTCAAACGCCGTTCGGTCTAACCTAATTTAAGACTACTAAAGAAAAAAAAACCGAGACGGTCATTAAAGCGAATCTTAAGCATTGACTCTACATCCACCACTGCGGTAAAATCGTGCAGAAACTGCAAGTATACAATAAAATGCGAAGTGAAGAAGCAAACCGCATCCTAATTCCTATCATTTCACAAATCAAATTGCTAATCGTTCTCGAATAAATAGAAATGACAACCGTTCACAATCAAATCAAGCAAGATTTACGAAGCAGAGCTTGAAATCAAAAGGAAATGTAAAACAAAACAAAACAAAACAAAAAAAGAATACCTAGTAGCAATAACTCTATCTCCAACAGTGAACACTCCGGTCTTATCAGCAAAACCACCAGGTGCAATGGCGTCGATATAAGTTCCACCATCTCTGCCCTTGGCAAATTTCAAACCGTACGGCTGCTCCAGTTCCACTTCATATTCTTCATACGCCTGATCAGCATCTGAATCTTCGATTCCGGTGTCAGTTTTGGATGATCCGACGATGAAATTTGATGGTTTAAGGGAATGAGAGGTTGAAAATGAGGCGGAGAAAGAGCGATGAAACCGAGAATTGGAGGGGAAAATGGAGATGAATGAAGAGCAAAATTTGGGGAAAGGCTGTGAAGAAGAAGAAGAAGAGGATGATGAAGAAGAATGGAGATAAAGGGAAGCTGGTGAAGGTAAAGACATTATTGAGAAAATGCCTGAAATTGTTTAAGGCGACAGTGCACAGAGCTGAGTTTGGAGGAAAACGAGGCAGTTTTCTGATAGTGGAAGAGAGAGGTCGGGATTTCTTTGGTGGGAAATAACAGTATTGGATTGCGCCAAAATTCGTGGCTATATTAGCAGCCACATTGCTCAATTGCCACCAATACATTTCGGCCACGTGTCCATCAAACTTTTTTTTTTTTTTTTAAGGTTAAGGCTAGCTACTCGAACCACGACTCATTCCTAGATGCCAGTACTTCTCTATTGTCACATATAGGTCTTGAACCTATAATTAAGAGGGAGCACATCTCTTGAGCCCAAGTCTTTAACCAAATGCGTCACCCCTGACTGTCCATAAATTTTGTTTATAATTTTAATTTAGCCTTTGAGTTTCAAAATATTATTTTGGATAAATTATAAATTGGGTTTATGTGATTTAAAGAAACATAAAATTTAGTTCTTATAATTTGGAGAATTTCTTTTCTTTTTTTAGTACAAATTAAGAGAGGGGACCATAAACTCTATATAGAGGGCACTACTGCACTCGAATAAATTGAGAGTCGACGCTGGTATTGAACTGGATTAACACCAAACAATGAAACCATTGCGTAACCAACCTTCAATTAATTTAGAGAAATATTGAATTTAGATCATATGATTTGAAAAAAATAGAATATAGTTAGGATCAAATCCATGATCTTTTAGTCATGAGATTTACATTGATGTCGTTAAGCTACTACTCTGTTGTAATTTATCGATCTGTTCACTGTATATGGGCTTCGGATTCTATTTGAATGGACATGGTGGATGTTTGATGGTGAAATTTGTTGTAGTGTTCTATCTTTAAACTGTGAATTCTTGTTAGAAGGGTTTAGTTACGGAAGTTATGACAATAAAGTTTAAATTTCAGGAATTATAGGAGTTTTCTGGTCATGGAGTTTAAACCCAAGTCCATTCAAAAAAAAAAAAAAAAGAAAGAAAAAAAGTTTGGACATTAAGTTTCTTAAACGTTATGCGATGATGAGGAATACATGAATGAATCGAGTTCACGTCTGAATAAGAAGGATCTTGGGATATAGTCCTATGGCTAAGAAATGAATTTGTACTGCCTGTACAAGTAAGGTGCACTTTCATTTCATTTTCAACGGCTCTATCATAAGATATTTACGGTTAAATGTGCTTCACTTGGAGTAGTTCTTTGTTGGGTGACCTATAATTTAGACTGTGTTGATCTTTGTAAATAATCTTCGATGTTCGGGGAAGTTTCTGCTTATTTTTCATGCTTTTTTTATGCATAGCTCTTTTGATTATTGTTATTTAGGAAAAAATCAGGTTAATTATAAATTTAATAGAGTTTAATTTTTATAATTTAAAAATATAGTATTTAGTTTTTATAGTTTAGATAAATATATAATTTAGTCGGTATGATTGAAGAAATATAGTATATTCTCTTATGATTTGAAAAAAAAAAACAAATAGTTCCTATGATTTGACAAAACCTAAAAAATAGTCGATGTTATCGTAAATCGTAGGCGAATTAAATACATATATGTGATGTATGAATTATGTATTTTTTGTCCAATCAATTACTTATTCGCAATCTCATCGTTAAAAAAAAAAAAGGACTAATTTCTATGTATTTTATTCATCAATAATTACAAACGAGATACAATTTTTTAGATTTTATCAAATTTTATAGATTAAATTTTAATTTGTTAAATCACATTGACTAAATTATAAATTTCTCAAAACTATAAAAATTAAAGTATAAAATTTTAAATTATAGAAGCTGAAATCTACTTTATTTGGTATGAACTTAATTACAAAAAAAAAATAAAATAAAGAGTGTGTAATTTAACACGTGTCTTATTAATTATAGTATTCAATATAAAGATTTGAACTCACAGCACTTTAATTTTTAGAATTGGATCATCATCACCATTACAAATTTATACTTTAGTTTTGTGATCAAATAATAAAATTCAGTTCTTATAATTCACAGAAATATAAACTTTAGTTTTTATAATTAAAAAAATAATAATTAGTTCTATAATTTGATAAAACATAACAAATAGACACTGTTATTCATAAATTATATGTGAATTACTTACCTAGGTGTAATTTCTGACGTATTAATGATGATTTTTTTTAATCGATTACTTATATCACACTATTATCATTAAACACTTAAAAACTAACTTTTATATATTTTATTCACCAATAATTACAAACAACGTAAACTTTTTTTTTTTTTTTTTACATCAACATAGACTATTTTTTAGATTTTATATCATTTTAGGAACTAAATTATAATTTTTGAAATTATAGAGACTAAATTGTAATTTGCCAAAACTATACGAACTAAAGTCCGGATTTTTAAACGAGACACTAAATTTTAACTTTGCTGGAACCAAATTAATAATTTACCCAAAAATAAAATAAAATAAAAATAAAAATCAAACATTGGTGAGGCGTTTAATAAAAACATGAATAATATATGAATTTTGGGAAATTTTTGCCGCATTTTTCCTCCTTCTAAGTTGCAGGCAAACTCGCTAGATCTCTCTATCCTTCATCATCAAGCCTGCAGCATAATCGCCATAGATATTCGAAAGGAGGAAGAACGCTGGCATAATTTCACAGCTGCTCGGTTTTCCGATTGCCAGTTTCAAAACGATGAAGCAATGGAGAAATACAAGCTCAGAATCTGCGGCAACCTTATGGATTTTGTGTACGGCTCTAGCTCTAGCTTCAATTGTTGGATCAGTCTCATCTTCAAAGCACCAGTTTCGTGGAATTTCTCCCCAAGGTTTTTCGCTTTCCATATCTTCCTCAATCTACTCAAATCTTCATTTCTTCATTCGTTTTGCTTGTAGTTTTTGAATTATTTCTGCACGCTGAGATTTTGTACCGATTTCGATTTAAACAATGCAGATGAGACTTATTACAAGTCGTCGGACGTGATCAGATGTAGAGACGGTTCCAATAAATTTTCCATTGCTCAGCTTAACGATAACTACTGCGATTGCCTTGATGGCACTGACGAACCTGGTATCTATTCCGCTCTCTTCAATCACTGCATTTTCTTCTGGATTTTTTAGCTCACATGGGCTTAATTTGCTTCAATTTTATATGTGTCTGGTCTTTACTAGAATATGTGTCTGTTTATGGGTCGTTATAGAAACTGATATTGTTGCTTCCAAACGCGATGCTCGATATGTTACGACTCACTCGTATCATTTTCAGCGATTAGAGAGTGCAGTTGTTATTGTTCTTGACCATGTGCATGTTAACGATTTTTCCATTCACTCTTCATCTGAAATCCAGCATAAATTTTGGCGAAGAAGACAAAAATATGATTCGGATTTGCTATGGGGTTTCGCTTTGGTTTCTGTAAGAGTTATTATTGTTTCTTAAGATTATAAACTATTTTCATTGGTTGATGGAAAAAGAAGTAATACTCCGAACACCTAAAAGTGATTACACAAGGTTTCTAAAGGAGCTATCAAAATTTGTCTTTCTTAACGAGTTATCAAAATTTGTTTCTCTTTGGTTTTTTTAAATTGGCTCCGTTTGATATGGGCTGATCTTTTGTTTTGTCCATTATATAGCCTATTTTTTCTCTATAAACCTTTTATTTTTCAGAATAAATGTCCGAAGTTGTTCAACCTTTCATCCGCAATAATGAAATTCTTTTCATGGTTACAGGCACATCCGCATGCCCAAGTGGAAAGTTCTATTGTCGAAATGCAGGGCACGTTCCACTATTGTTGTTTTCTTCAAGGGTGAACGACGGTATATGTGGTATGTTTCTTTTTTCTGGATGTAAAATTTTTGACATCACCTCTCCATTTTGTATCTTTTAATTCTAGACTTTTAGTGACTATTACATTTTGTTTTTGAGTTCAACAACTATTTAAGTGGGATTTGTATGCCCGTGTATTCTTTCATTTTATTCACAATGAAATTCCGGTTAATCATCCAAATAAAAGATTTCAAGTGAGGAATTTCAACTTATGATCTTGTGATCATCAACACACTTTTTTTTGCAGTTAATATATGTTTTTCTTGATTAATGTATATTAGGCACATGCACGCTCACAATGGAGGTAAAGGTTGTGCCTCTGCATATATGGGTAAAATTTAACTTCCTAGTAGAAACCTATATGATTCAGAAGTTCAGAAGTGGATCTGCTCCTGGATACCCTAGCGAAAATTTTTCTAGGCTTTAATGAATTAGATGGTCCTGGATGTTTGATTTTTTTTTTTTTTTTTTTTTTGGTTTCTTTAGCTGCAAATTTTTTAAGAGTGATGACACTTCAGTAGGACAAATCCTAGATTGCCTAATCTTCTTGGGGTGAACATTTTTTATGATTCTATTATCCTTTGAGTTCTTTTGATATTCTTTAGCATAGGGCGAAGAATTGGTGCTATTGTCATTTCAATCTTCTTTCGTGGACCAAATTTACAAGATATATGATTTTTCTCCTCTTTTAATACTATTGTCATTTATTTGACACCATTTTATGTTTGTATTTAACACTATTGTAAGTTTGTTTTTATCTGTCAATTACTTGCAGATTGTTGTGATGGAAGTGATGAATACGACAGCAACGTCAAATGCCCAAATACGTGCTGGGAAGCTGGGAAAGTAGCAAGAGATAAATTGAAGAACAAGATTGCAACCTTTGAAGAAGGTGTTAAAATTCGTAAACAGGACGTTGAATATGCCAAAGTCGCAATAACCAAGGATGAGGCAGACCTATTGAAGTTGAAAAATGAGGAAAAAGTATTAAAAGGGCTCGTGGAACAACTTAAAGGTCTAGTCTTGTATAGTCATGCATACTTTTGAGATCATGCCGTTTCCATTATTATTTCATATTTTCGTCATGTCATGGAAAACTAATGTTTTCAACTTTTCATGGTTGCCTATTGGGAGTTGGTTTATTTATTAGATAGATATGCGATATCTCGCACAGATGAGTAGACAGGCACTATGCTTGTTAGCTGATTTTTGTATTTTAGAATTCGAGTCCACAAAGTCTGGGATGTGTGCTATTTTTTTGGTTTCTGTGGGGTTAGAGAAACAATATAATTTTTTGAGAGATCCTCCAGAGATCTTTTGGCTCTCAATAAATCATTTATTTCTCTTTGGACCTCGATTACCGAACTATTTTTTTTTAATTGTTTTTAGGTGTTATTTCTTTATATTGAAAATTGTTTATTCGAGTTGTTTTTTTGGTATGCCATGATTGTTTTTTCAGTCTTTTCTAAATGAAAATCTGGTATTTTATCCACACACACAAAAAAAACACATTAACAGCTTAAGTCTTTTTCTATCGTGTGTCTGTGTCTCTGTCTTCTTAAAAAGTAAAAATGTTGAATTCGTTGAAAAGGATATGCAATCTGATAGGATCCTCCTTAGGACCATTGTGTTAGTTACTTGTTTGGTAGTTATAATTGAGGGTTAGTTAGTCCTCTTACTTTAAGCATTTCACCATTTGCGGTTCATGTAAATGGGTATTCCTATGTTTACCCTCTAAGTTCTTCTTTCAGTCTCTTAAATGGTCCTTTATTTTATTTTTCATTTTTTATCTTTATATCTAATGGCAATTTAATCGATTCTGGATTGCATGGTATGTAGAGCGCAAAGAACAAATAGAGAAGGTAGAAGAGGAGGAGCGGTTACGAAAAGAAAAAGAAGAGAAGAAACGTTTGGAGAGAGAAAAAGATGAAACTAAAGAAATTGAGTCGACTGAAACAACTAATGTCGGGGAAAGCAAAAGTCAAGAGAAAGACAGTGGGGAAAATAATGTAGCTACAGAAAATGATGACAAGAAATATAAACAAGAAGACAACGATGATGATAAAATTGGGAACTGGAAGGACTCTGCCACAGATGAGGTTAGACTCGTTTGTTTATTTTGAAGCTCGGTACATCACCAACCTTCAACATTATTGTTTTGGCATATTGTTAAAAAATTCCTACTATTTTACTCTTCTTCAACATATTTTGTAAATTATTGTAGCTCATTTCTTTTCTGATTGGTAATCCGCTCAAGTCACTGCCTTTATGTTTTCTTATTTCATATTTATCTTTGCCCTAACTAACATAAGTATTCTTAGATTTCAAATTCATGTGGCAACTCTTGTCTAAATTTGTAGTTATTATATGATATGTCACAACTGATAGGCCCTGTCATATAGGTAAACGAGAAAGAGAGGCTTAGGGAGTGATGTAGGTTGTGAGCTAGCTATGCACAATTTACGATTTCATGGTGGGGTTCAAACCATAACGAATTCTTTTGTAATTATAGCCTCCTCATGATTTTGCTTGTTAGGAAGTTTATTTTAGCCGTCTTGAAAGGGGTTTCCTCCCCTCAACCCTTATGTTTTTTTTCTTTTTCGGTTCCCCTTACAAAAAACAGGAGAGCGGAATACGAACACATTTGGAAGAAGAAGTTGATTAGAACTTTGAAGCTCAAATTCTTTCGTAATTATATTCTCCTTATAACGTTTCTTGTTTTATAGTACAACGCCTGCGGTTATGAGGGGTACATGAATGAACCGAGTCCACATCCGAATGAGCGAGATCTTGGGGTATATAGTCTCATGGTTAAGAAAGACTTAAAAGAATTGATTTGTACTACCTATACCAACAAGGTGCATCTTCCTTGTCGGTGGCTCAGTCGAAGGAACTTCACCGTTAAGCGTGCTTAGCTTGGAGTAGTCCTAGATTGGGTGACCTCCTAGAGATTTTTCTAAGATGCATGTGAGTGAGGACAAAACATGTTGGGGTCCTTTGGGATAGTCTTCACTCTTAGAAGCGGTTAGAGGCAAGTAGAACGTGGCTGGGTCGCAGGGGATGTAGGGGAATGCCGGGGCTCAAAAGGAGCCAGATCTGGATTCCAAGACGTCGTTCTTGCTTCTCAGAAAAAGTTTGTTGCAACTCCTGGTTCTCACAATGGCACCTTTTTTTAGCAGGCTAGGATGGAAGAAGAAGAAGTCTCGGAACTTGAGACTCAACATCCTCAGAAACCTGAAACAGGAGCATCATTGCTGAAAGAGGTAGAATAGTCAATTTTGTGATGTTTTGGATGTTCTAATCTCTTGTGCTTGTGTTCATCAGTAATTGGTGGTGTTTTATAATTGAATCATTAAAGTTTATTTTTCCTTTCTTTCAAATATATTTTGTTGCAGGATACAGCCATAGAGAAAGAAAAACCCTTGGCTAAATCTGAAGCAGGACAAAATACTGGCACTAAAGAGTCATCTGAAGAAGTCAAGAAAAAGGTATTTATTTCGTATAATAGTAATCTTTCAGGAAACTTGATTTAAGTTTGATATCATTTGATAAAGCTTGGTTTGATGTGCTGCTTTACAGTCTATTTGATGACATTAGATTACTATGAAAGTATTGGCTGATAGGTTGGTCCTGCCATTGACTCCTCTGCACCTTTTCTTTTAATGATTAATGATAAAATATTTAGACTCGAACGATATAGAAACAAATTGTTCGACCAGCCTATTGGATCAAGATCAAGTTCTTTTTCCATCTGCCCCTACCGAGAGAAAGGGAAGTTTACGTGGCAGGTGGTGCTCTGTCGTGGGGAGAGAAATAATAGGACCCTTAGAGTGGTTGGAGGGACTCTTGTGACATACAGACATGTGGTCTCTTGTTATGTTTTATGCTTCTCTTTAGGCGTCAATGACTAAGTTGACAACTAATTTAACCTTTTCCTTTTCAATGCCCCCCTGTAATGATGATGAACTGTCGTAAAAAAATACAGGAGGATTATATCTCTTTACTTGGTTGGTTTATAACATTCTTTTAACCATATTGTTCATCAGAGGTCTGGTGTCGTAAATAGCTAGTGATCAACTCGACAACCATTTGCTTTGATTGCAATTAAACTGTAGACTACCATTTAATGATACGAGAACAACCTCATATGGAAGATTTTTTGGATCAGATTTTGTTTTACACCAATATAGCTTGAAGTTTTAGTATCCCTCAAATTATGGAGTGGCATTCTGTAACCACTTCCATGGGGTTTCCCCTTTTTTGTAATTTCACACACCATTTAAATTGTTTTGCATTTAAAAAAAGCAAAATAAATAAAAAAAATAGAAAAGAAAGTTTTTAGTATAAGACTCAAAATTAAATGGCTTCTCCAACATAAATCTGCAAATCCATTTGTTCTACAGTTCATTGAACCTCTGTTCCTGGTTGAATTCTATTCATTCTAGATGAAACTATTTAAATATATCTACATGAAATTTATTGCAGAACGATGCTAGTTCTGAGGATTTGTCGCTGGAAGAGTTAGGCCGCCTTGTTGCTTCTCGTTGGACTGGAGAAAATACTGAAGACCAGCCAGGGAATGTGGCTAGTACGATTGATAGTAATGAAGAAAGTCATGGGATCTTAAAAGACACACACGATAATGATGGTTATGCCTCAGAGACTGACGATGATCGCCAAAACTACGATGATGACCACCATAAATACGATGATGATCTAGAGGATGATTTAGATGATATCGGAGATGAAAATCACGATGATTCTACTTCATCAGAGAGATATTATTCAGATACAGAATTGGATTCACCAGGTTGAAAAATAGGTTTCTCTCATCCAACTTATTTTCATTCGTAATAGTGCTTTAGTTTTTGCTACCCCAACTTCAGCTGCGACTGTAAGAGTTTTTTTTTTAATGATTTTTTGAATTTTGTTTTTTTATTTATTATATAATTTTTTATTTTAAAACCATACCTTTAGATATGGAAATCCAAAGTAACCCCACCTGGCTTGAGAAGATACAACGGACTGTTCAAAATGTCCTCAAAGCTGTTAATATATTTCAGTCTCCAGTGAACCAATCAGGTATAAGCTTACAAGTTCATGGTGTTGACATTCGAACTAGAACTACAGAGTTTAACCACATGAAAATGGTTATGTTGCTTTTGCTTACGTCAGATGCTGCAAACGTGCGCAAGGAATATGGTGAATCCAGTGCCAGGTTGTCAAAAATACAGTCAAGAATCTCAAGTTTATCACAGAAGCTAAAGAGTGATTTTGGTTAGTATAAGATATACTACTTCGACGTTTATAATGCAACATTAACTTAAAAATATGAATTATATATTTTTTGAAATAAGAAAAATGCTAATTTAATGGTTCACATCTGTATCTGATTGGCAGGTCCAGAGAAGGAGTTCTATTCATTTTATGACCAATGTTTTGAAAGCAAGCAGAACAAGTAGCCAATCTTACCTTTCAGCTTTGTCATCTTTCTAGGAATTTTCTTATGCTAGTTGGATATTATGTTCGTTTGCTTAATCTCAAGTCTTTCTTTGTTCAGATACGTTTACAAAATCTGCCCTTACAAACAAGCTTCACAAGTTGAGGGGCACTCGACAACTCGTTTGGGGTAGGAATTTAGTAACAGACTAACAATACCCTATATATTTAGGAAAATTGTGGTGGATGTGCTATTCTCACGAAATAATTACAAATGCTATCATAAAACATCTGCATATATAGCCATTCATACTTTATTATAAGAAAATACGTAATAATACTCTTTCATACAGTGACTATATTTGCTAATTTCAAAAAATTCTTTTGAAAGTGACTATATTTATAATTATTTTCTAGATTTGTTGTAAGTTTCTCTTATATTTATTGCTTCCAATGAGTCTCTGTGTAAATTTGAGATGCCAGACTGCTAGGATTCTGATTGCTCTTGCTAACGCTACTAAACCTAGTAACAACTCTGCTATTTTTATTTTTTATTTTTTTATTTTTTACTTTTTTACCCCTCTCCCAGATAAAATTTCAATTTACTAGCAAACTTAATATTATTTTACCCTACTCTTCTTTTCTTTACACGGTTAAATTTTGGTTCCAACCAGGCGCTGGGACAAATTTGAGAACTCATATAAGGCTATGATCTTTTCAAGTGGAGATTCTTGCTGGAATGGACCTGACAGAAGCTTGAAGGTGTCTTTTGAATAATTTTACTTGTAAAAATGATTTCAACTTGCCAGAATGAAGGAAAAAATGGTTAAAATTTATTTACATATTCATATGGGTGAACCAGGAAAAATAATTACTAACTGATCATTTGTTTGACAAAATTTTAGATCAATAACGATTGCTTAGATCCCGTTTGATAACCATTTCATTTTTGTTTTTGATTTTTGAAATTTAAGTCTATAAGTAATGTTCATATACATAATTTTCATGACTTTGATGTCTACCTCTTATGTTTTTAAAAACATAACAAAAATTTGAAGCTAAAAAAATAGCTTTCAAATATTTATTTTGGTTCATGAAATTTGGTTAGAATTTATATATTTACTTAAAGAATAGATAAAACATATGCAGAGAATTTAAGTAAATATAAGCTTAAATTTCAAAAAAAACCTCCAATGGTTATCGAACGGAACCTTGAAAATTATGGTCATCTGTGCATTTCCTGTATTTTGAAGGCAATGTTGCCTATGGAAAGACAGAGTCTACTTCCTTCTTTCACTTGACATTCCATATTTGGTCTTCAGGTCAAGCTAAGATGTGGGCTTAAAAATGACGTTACCGATGTAGATGAACCAAGCCGTTGCGAGTAAGCCTCTCTCTCTCTCTCTTCCCTCCCCACGTCACCCCGTCCCTCTCTCTCTCTCTCTCTGACATTACACTGGGAGTTTGTGACAGATACATGGCACTTTTATCAACCCCAGCTGCCTGTGTAGAGGAAAAACTTCAGGTGTCATTCTTTCTTTTGCATATCTACAGTTAGTTTGCGATGTTGTTTGACAATATTAATATTACCTTTTGTAAATTGCAAATTCGATTTCTATTACTCGAGGAAAGTTAAAATTTAGTCTAGTTCTAAAAGATAAAATTTAGTCTCTATAGTTTAGGCATAGTTTGAATTTCGTCTCAATAATTTAAAAGGCTAGAATTGAGTTTTTGTTGTTCGTAATCATTTGATAAGTTAAGTACAAAGATCAGCTATTTATGTGTCAATATTGACGTTATGAGTTAAATGATTATTTGGACAAAAAAATCACACCGTTAAAATATATTACCAATCAATCCAAAAACTTTTGATGGGTTGAGTTAAATTTAATTATATCAACTAAATTTTTATATACAAATAGTAACTTCCATGTACTCAATTTGTCAGCGATTATAATCGACATGAACTACCTTTTAGATTTAATCAAACTATAGGACTAAATTTTACCCCCTTTTTTTTTTTAATCATAGTGACAAAACTCTAAGGAGATGTTTGGATGTAGATTTTAAGAGTATTTAGAATTAATATTTAGAATGAGGATTTATTTTGAGTATTTAGAAGTAATGATTGCAATCAAAAGCTTGTTTGAATGTAGTTTAAGAGTATTTAGAATGAGAATTTATTTTGAGTATTTAGAAGTAATAATCAGTAATAGTTGCAATCAAAAGTTTGTATGAAGGTAAGTTTTAAGAGTATTTTGAATTAGTATTTAGAATGAGAATTTATTTGAATATTTAGAAATAATTATTACACTTAAAAGCTTGTTTGGATGTAGTTTTTAAAAGCATTTATAATGAAGATTTATTTTGAGTTTTTAAAAATAATGATTGCAGTTAACTTTTTGAATGTAGTTTTTTTTAGAAGTATTTAGTAAATACTTATTTGAAAAATTACAAACAAAACCCCTCATTTTCACTAATTTATATTTACCCAATTACTTTCTACACTGACTGAATCCACATAAAATGTTCCATAGGAACTGAAAAACAAGTTGGACATGCTGAATAAAGAAGAAGCAGAGAAGCATGATGAACTTTGAGAACTTTACGGCTCGAACTTTCTCGAGAATACAACGCGGGCGGGCAAGGTACCTGGTTGAGTTTGTTAGATAGATGATAAAATTCTGTTTTTGTGGTATTAAAAATATTGGATGCATAAGTTGAAGTAGTTATTTTCTTGCAGCCTAGAGAAAAGTTAACCTAAAACAGAGGGTGTAGTTTTGTGAAAACCCCACACCCCATATGCAGATGTAGGAAAAAAAGAGTCTTCTTTCTTTTTGTGCAATTCATCTCAATAATTCTATTGGGCCATCTTTTTTTTTATGGACTAATTTATGCTAATAGATGGATTGTTCAAAGTATGATGATGAGCAATGGAAATACTAGATGAACTATTCATAAACATTCATTTGATTTTTTTTTTTTTTTTTTTTGATATTTCTACTTTGAATTGTCTTGTTTTATTTTTTGTATTTAAGTATTATCTTATCTTCATTTTTTTTTAATTCATGACTGTCTGTGTCATCTTGTGCGCATTGGATCCTATAATATTTGGATGTCAAAAAAATTTGCAAAAACTTAATTCTTAAATAGGTGAATACCATGAGTTAAACTCAAATACTTCTTAATCCAACTTTAAACTTTTAAACTATAGAATTATAATGTATTTTGACTTTGAAGACTCGAAGGTGGTTGGATGATTGTAAAGTGATTATAAATGATAAGTTATTTAAGTGATTAGAAATTTGAATTTTTGTAATGGCTCATTTGGCCTAAACCAAAAGTCATGAGTTTAATAATAATTTAAATTTTGTTTTGTTTTGTTTTATGTGAATTTGTAAACCATATTTTTTCTTTGGGGTTTTTTTTTTTTTTGGGTCTTGATTTCTAATTTTCTTCGAGAAAATACATCTTCAAAATGAAAACAAAATTTTAAAAAT